>JAHZNG010000849.1:0-30966 GCA_027744375.1 Orchesellides sinensis
GTGAAAATCAAAGCAGCTCTTCATAGGTTGGTTACGCAATACATACATATTCCCATGGGAAAGCAAATTAAAAGATGATCAAGTCTGTTCTGTTAACATGGTCTGTACCACAGACCTCGAACAAAGAAATCCCACAGAAAGCTAAGAAATTACAAATGGTTATGCATGTTTTTAACTTGAGGTTTGCTCACTCGAACACTTCAACTTTGCATGGAGCCATTCTTTATAATTACCAAGTGATCATCATTGTTACCTCTTTTTTATATTATATCACGCATCATCATTTTTAATCTCAGCTTTTTTACTTGTTCGAAATATCTAGTGTGTGATTTTAGCAAATAAAAAGGAAAGTGATGGTGAAGTACATACGTGTTTACATGCTATTTTTTATTGTCTACACATATACCTTCTTGACTTTTCATTTATATTTATTGCCATTCATCATCAAGAGCTGGAGAAATCTCCAGTCTGTTCAAATTTGTTTCAAGTGAGTTGAGGTTAAGCTGTAAGGCAGAAAAGGAAAGATATAAAAAAGGAACGATGATGATGATAATGTACGTTATTGCATACTTGGTTTTATTATTTGCCAGAAGGGAACTCTCTTTTTCTAGCAGGGGGTCGTTTCTTCCCCTTTGCCTTCCCTTTTGTCATCCTTCTGTCATAATAATCATCAGCTCTCTTTCTACTTCTTCGTCTTTATCATCATCATTCTCAACAAACACGATATGAATGAGAGTGAGTGAAAAACGCAAAAGCCACACAAAAGGGAACCGTCCTCTCAATATGTATGTACATATGCGGTGTACACCAAAAACTTTCTCATATTGTGATTGTGATGAAGTTTTTACATTGGCACACAACAATAATATGTATTATTGCATTGTTGCCTCATCTCTGTGTTTAAAAACATGACAGCAGCTTTTACATTTCGTTTCCATACAAAAACTCATAACACTTCAGACTTGTTACCGAGAGCGAGCAAACAAAATAAATAGAGATGAGTATGTGTGTTTATGTACCTAATGTTAGCATAAAGTACATTTGAATTGATAAGGTTGTCTGAAAGCTTGCACTTCAGTCACAGATATTCAGAATGAAACCAGCATGAATCCCATTTTACTTTTAATCTGCAAAAGTGTAAGTCATAAGCTTTATTTCAATTTCAAAGGAAGAAAAAAATGCATTTAAGAAAATGAATTTCTTTACTTACACGGAAAATTCAAGGAATTTTTGAATAATTTTGATGTATATGACTACTTGAGATCGAGTACGTTATTCATAAATGAAAAGATGCTAAGTATGATGTTCTATTGTAAGAGTAAAAGTTCTCCTGATTTTCTCTCACAATACGATATTGTGAACTTCTGTGTTATCTTGTAGAGTCTTGTTTGGAATGCTGTTTGTTTCTTTGACGACTTACAACTTCGGATTAGCATAACCTCGAGTGATTCCATATGAGTAGGTATTTGTTATAAAAAGAAGAATGTGTACTTGTTACACATTCATAGACTACATGAAAACATTTAACAATAAACGCCTACTTCTTTTTTCTGGAGGTATGAGTTTGTATATTGAAATACATAAATGGATTTTACATTTTCCTTGCAAACATTTACTGTTCTTAGAATAATCCTTCATTTTTTCTCATTTCAAACATAAGTCTTATATACTTGTATGTCACAGCAAACGTACCCTACAAAGGTACATACATTTCTTTAGGATTTTTTGTTTTGTTCCAGATTGCTTAAATACTTCAATTTGCTAACCTTGTAATTATATACATTCTTTTAACAATTATTTTAGGAATGTTACGATTTGTACCTATTACAAATAGTTAAAAGAGTTTGGAATTTTTAAGGCGAGGTGTTATTGATATAAATAATTGCATTCAATCACTGGTTACATTAGATTCCCCAGCTAACCAAACCATCGTTTATTTTACCTATAAAGTAATTTAGATATATCACAAAGCATTTAAGCTTTCTATTTTCCGACTTCATCTAACTTTATCGGCTTTGTCACAAACAAAAAGTTTTTGCCCTAACTTTAAAGAATTTTTAAAAATTTCAAACCCATAATTGGTATCAGTCTTTTGTACCTAATTTTAAGCCGCAAAGTAATAAGCGGTCGATTTGCAGAAAAGACCTTGCATTGATGTAAAACTTTTGATAAGCCAAATACAATTTAAACACAAGACAGTTCCTGTATTAGTATAGGAAGGAGAAAAATGTATCACAGTAAGTATATACGTGTCTACATCCATAAGAAAAACTTGAATCCATCTTCAAGACTTTTTTGGCAACGACTTTAAAGAAGACGACGAGTCGGTTAGTATACTGATCCTACAAAGGTAGGTATCATGTCGGTTAGGACTAGCCGCTTTGTAGGATAATACAATGGCCAAGTAATGAAGACTACATTTAGGTATTACGTTTTCGACAATGATGATGATATGATGAGTAAGAGTAAGGATTAGCGGAGAAAAATAATGTACAAAAGTTTTAGTGGAGCAGAGATAAGAAAAGATGTGGCCCTTTCTTTTTCTCTCCTTCTTGTTCCCTTTAGGAAATGTGTGGTCCACTCTTCTCTTGTCGGATTATGAAGATTTCCTATCCGATTTGGATTTTGACCCGTTCAATTTTTTCGTCTTCTATTATGTATTGAGGATTGCACAAACATGCCGCCCTATTATGTGATTTATATATACTGATATTATATATTATGACCTAAACGAACTTGCTTTTCAAAGGAAACGCGCGTGGTGTGTGCACTTTGCGATTTTTCTTGTTTTCCCTTTTTTCCTTTGGCTTACTTGATTGAGGTAAGCAGACAAAAAAGATACCGAAAATCCATTATTGATGGCCTACACGCATACAAAGAGCAACATTTTTTTCATGTTATCCTCTTTATCTCTTCTTCAACAGTGCGGATTATAGTTGAGTGACCACTCTAAAGAGAGCATGTTAAAGTTGAAGAGACAAGCTTACAATATGATCTTAATAATAAATATTTCTTGCAATAATTTTTTACTCTTTGATTCTCTCGATAAGTTTACCAATAAACATGTTTCGTTGGCATCTCAGCAAATCCATATTAAAACCAATGCATTAAAAAATCTTGCATAAAGCATTATTGTAATAGTTTGTGTGGTGGTTTGACAGCATAACACGATGTATGTAATAGCTTCAGCAACCCTCACTCATCTCTTTTTGCTCTTGCAGATCATTTCCACATGGTCAGTTCCATTTAACTTGAACATGGATGCATGATGCATATGCACACATGCGGTGGTTTGGTGTTTGTTGAATGCAAAGTGTAATAAAATGGGTAGACATGCACAATGGTGTATGCTAGAACAAGGGATGCCGTGTTTATGTCATATTGTGAGTTGTGCCATGGAAAGCAAAGACAAAAGACTTATTTTTTGGAAAGGACAAACATGAAGGGACAATGGACATGAAGGAAGGCGGTGAAGGAAATTCTATTTTGACATCAAAACCTTACTTGCTAATTACGGCATCTAAATGTATGCTGTGCATTGTCATCGCCTAAATAACTCTTTTTGGAACAAACGGATGGGAGTTTAAAATAATATGGAAAGAATTATAAGTAAAGATTTTGTGATATTTCTTGCTAAATCTGTATAGTTGATGTTTTTTACGACCTTGCACTGCACGTGTCCTTTTAAAGCAAAATACCCAACTTTCAATCTATATGGAATTAATGGATGTTATGTCAGTCATAAAATCGCTATTTTTCCAGTTTTAGTTGCAGAGTTACATGAGAATTACAATAAAATTTATACTTCTCATGTTCCATTTCACAAGTTTCCTTTTGTGCAAATTCTTTATGAAGTTTAAGCATCATTATTTTCGTTACAACTTCGTAGTTAAGTTTTCATTGTAAAAATCTTTGGCTAAAATAAACTTTCTTTTATTTCATTCCAAGCAATAACTTGATAATGAAGGGATGCAAATTTACGAATCGGCACATGCTACACATATTTATGTATGTATACATTTGATTACTGCATTGTTGTTGATTTACCTATATGTACTTTTGGGTATAACTGTACAAATAATCTAAACCAATAAAAGCATATAGCTAGTGTGTTTACAGAATAGAAAAGGTGAGCAAAATGGGATGTAATATGAGAATCCTCATTGCACTCTCGCCATTTCATTTCACTTTCTCTCCAGCAGTCCGAATGAGTCTTGACTACACACATGACACACACACAACCTTATACTATGTTTCAGTCAACATGCTACATAGTATTTTGTAAAAAAAAATCGAGTACAAGGAATTTCATCAGTATTTTTCCCTTGTGTGTGCAAAAACCATATATGAAAATACAAAGACGACTTTCCTATTTCAAATACGGAAGTATAGCAGTCGTGGTGTGAGAGCAAGTGTACAAGCATGTTTTTTAGCCATGTGGCTCAGATCCCACACACACACACACAGGGACTAGCCTACTACAATATCTTTATATTTTTTGGCTTAGACTAGACTACATGAAAGTGGGTACAAGTAAAAAAAACTTCTTTTGCCTTGGCATGACATGGTTTGAGGAAAAAAGCATGTAAGTAAAATGCCAAGGCAAGCAAAGACGAAGAGCCAGAAAAGAGAGAGACAGAGAGTTTTCTAACTTCACGCCGGATTAGCCTCCAAGTCTAACTAGAATGGAGTCAGCCAACCGAGAAGATGAGAAGAGAAACACTGTGTGTAGTCCTATGCATGTGTCTATGTAATGTGTGAGAGCGCAAAAAGCAAGTCGAGAGACAGAGAGAGCTGTGTGTTTCTCATCTGCTTTGCTTTCTTTCTTTGCCAAAGCCAGCCAACTTGCTTTTTTTATTTTCTCCTTAAAATTATATATATATGGAACAACGTCCTTTTTTCTATACTTGCAGCTAAAAATCTGTAAGTCTTTTTCAGGAAAAAAATGTGAGAAGAAAGTATGAATAGTGTTTATCGTTTCCAACGGGAGATTTCCCTGGTTTATAGGAATTCCAAACGTAAGTAACCTTTCCGTTGGAATTTTTGGAAAATGATGACATCCGTGGTTATGTTATTAACGATGTGATGTTTAAAAATGCAACGGGAGATGGTAAACCACGTCTGTTTTGTTAATGTGACCATAATGCATACTTTAATTTGGGGTTTTTTGTGTTAAATTTGAATACATTAAATTTTAAATATTTGCTTTTACCAACTAGTGGTAAAGGATGTCGTTCATCTTTTTCCTCTAAACAATGCATTCTACTGGAGTGGATGACAGGAATGCATAAATACATCTTTGGAGAGGAAGTAGAACCGCTAGTCATAAAATATTAGTTAGAGTGAATGCATATGATTTTTTGTAGTCGCAAAGAGAAAAGGCCAAGACTACCTTGAAATACAAGGTTGGGATTTTTCAAATTAAAAAGTCCGTTTCCAGTGAAAATCCGTTAATAGTAATAATAATAATTGGTCCAACAGTAGTTGTATTGCATATTATGGGAAGTGGGAGTGATGTCTAAAAGCATTTCCACATTTTTTTTACACAGATGAGCAAATATGTAGCTATTGTTTTCTCCTTTTAATTCGTTTTTACAGATACCTACAGTTTTTATCTAGTATACAGGGCTTGTTAAAAAACAAGTATTTATTTTGACTGCTCTTTTTCCGTCTAGGAAAAAAAGTTGTGAGAAAATGTTCATTTTTTAACCACTCTAAAAAAAACTTTGAGCTACTTTACAATTTTTAGCACAGTTTTCTACAACTATATAGAATTATTTTTTTGACACAAAAACTACGTCTAGTTTTTAAGGGAATGGTGAGAGTGAACATTTTCCCGTCACTAATTTTTGCTTTTTACACAAGAAAGGATAACGGGTTTGTCATATATCAAAACTGGCTGAAAAGAGAAAGAAAAGCGGTGATGTTTTAAAAGACAAAATATAATGCTTCCCTTAGAAACCCTTACAAGTCGTTGGTAGTTAGAAAGAGATTCTCCTTTAAAAGTTTGCTTATGTTGTACTTTTTGCTTGGTTGGAAAAAATCTGCAAAACCCATGAATAGAATGGATGATTGAAGGAGGAGGAAGGAACAGATGCATTCAGAACCAAGTCAAACGTATAATGTGATGCAACTTTAAGCTTTTTCCTGCTGCATCTCTTTCTCACTCTTATACACACTGTCATGTCATAGTTATATAAGGTCCAGTTCACTAAAGTTCCTTTATAGTTTCTCCCTTCTTTTTTATATTCTCAAGTGAATGCGATCTCAATCTCTTAAAAAAGATGTAGAAATTGTATGCATGTATAAGACATGTTCTTATTGTAAACTGGAAAGAAGAAGATGGGATGAGAAAGATGGATAGAAGAACCTTTAAATTTTCTTTAGATTTTTCGTCTTCCTTTTTTTCCTTCCTTTCTTAGTCCTCTTGGCTAATCTCTTTCTCTCTCTCTCTCTCCCTTTAAGTCTTGTCTAGAGCCTTTTAAGAAACTGCCATTCTAAATCTCTGTGTGCACTCAACCAACTATAAATGTAGTACATGCGTTTTTTTCTCTTTCTAGTTTTCTTCTTTCCAAACCCTTTTTCTGTTTTTTGATTTGTCCCCTTTATATCAGTTCTTTGGTTTTTTACAAAAAATGGCAGCAGCAGGTGACTCTTTTCCGTAAAGAAAGATAAACCAAGAGGAAAAACAAGAAGGCTTCGTGTGTTGTATAGGTGTATATGTATATATTTTAAAGAGGGATGCTTTTCAATGAACATTTCATTTCAAATAAAATGCTTAACACATACATGAAAGCATTGAGCGGAAAAATGTAGAAAAAAAATTATAATTTCCTAACGGTGTAATTCCAATAGTGTCACATGGGGCTTTTTCCCTTGGTGAGTAAAATCTCCGCTTATATAAAGATAAGGCCAAGTGATAAAAAGCATTTAAAAAATGAAACTTGTTCGTAGGATTTTGGTTTAAAAAACGGCATGTTTTTGGAACTTAAGTTTGAAGCCATCCGAGNGAGGTAACTAGAAATACCGATGAGATGAGACCCATATTATATAAAAATCAATAGGAACGGATTATCTCTTGTAGTTGGGCATGATATGCTAGTTTTTAAGTTTAAAAGACATTCGTCATAATATACATACCTATATTAAGGTATGACCTTATGCCGACCGATTTGGGCGGCAGATTGAAGATTTTGATAGAATATAATACCTCAGTTAAAACCGTTGATTCCTTAGTATTAAAGCAAAGGCTTATTTTGCTTGATTGCCTTCACACATCGCACACTATATCTGCAGAGCTCATAGATAGGGAAAGAGGATAGAGACCCTTAAATTATTGGCCTTGTTAATTTTTATTTACAAGTAAATTATCAGTGGGCAGATACCTCTGTATTTATGTATCTGGTGTGAGAATGTGGAGACGACCTGTTTACTGAAGCGTAGAGGAGTATTGTCTCATCTTTCTTTGTGATGTTATCTTTATCCTACAAAGCGCGGTTTTATATCATTGAAACTATAAAGGGATTGCTGAGGGAACCTTAGAAAGTCTTTGAGATAGTAATAATTATTTTGACATTTTATTCTAAAATGGGAAAAAAATCAGCTTGTACTAATCCAATATTTGATAGTTAATGATATGCTTTTAAATACGTGTATATAATATACAATTTAAAGTCATTAATGCTCTTCTGTTATCACAAGAGCTTTGGATCTGTTCAACCAAACGAAAATTATCGAGACAAGTTATTAAAGATTAGTGAAGGATACAAAGTTTCCTTTAGTTGGTTAAGGAAAACCCTGGTTTTCAGATGGGACAATTTTTTAAACACCAAACACATTGAAAATTCTTTTTTTAAACAAGGAATATTTAAATGGAAGGAATTCATTAGGATTTCATAATAAATGGGAGATTGCTAAATGCTTTGCTCATGACAGGATGAACTTGCATTCATTCCACTTGGACGGATAAGAGTTTCTGATGTACTCAATTAATTATGTTTGTTGTTGTTCTTGGACAAGCATTTCATCATGCAAATATAGATAAAATAGTAATAAAATCATGTTAAAGACGCATCGTTCTATGTGTTAATTTAATTATTTTACAATCCATCATCCTACAGAGTGTTGTATAAAGTGAAGCATTTTTACCTTATTCCTTACATGTTGACATTGCAGAATTGATCTTGAAAATAAACTATGGAAAGCAATGACGATAAGTGACAATGACAACTTTAAAGCCCGAATTTGTTTCAAGTCTGCATCCGCATATACATCACTGGCTATCAAGAATGCATGCAATATAGTATACATATGTAAATTAAATCAGTAGGCTAGGAAAAAACTGCATGAAAGCCATTATATCCAAACAAGTACAAAAACTACTTGACTTTTTTATGTGACTTTTGACAAGGCTATTATGAAATGATGATGACACGGCTTTTTAAAAGATTTAAATATGCAATGCAAATTTCTTATAGTGTAGATAATGCATTTCAAAACCATTTAATCATATCCCAGTGCATGCATTATTCCAAAGACAAATTAATCTCCAAGCTTAAATATATAAAATATGAAAAGTTGATGAAAAGGTCTCTGGAACACACACACATCGACACCAAATGTCATCTTTTGTTACCATCTCTTTTCCCTACAGAATGACCCCACAGCCAAATGCACACGTATTCATTCATTTCCTTCAGTGGGTAATAACATTATGTAATGTGCATGTAATATAATAGCAGTGTCAGAACCAACCCACTATTATTCTCTACTGCACAATGGGTAAAAGTAACATTTTGTATTTAAACAGTGTCATGTCATAATGTCATACATATAGGAACCCTCCATATACACAGTGAAAGCATTATATCATCAGGTTTGGATTGATGATGATAATGACTATACACGCACACTACCACCAGCAACCACCCTTCAATCCAAAAAAAAAAAGTTTCATGGGTGGCACTATAAAATCTGGTGGCAGGCAAGTGGCAAAAAAATCTCCACCGTCGTTCACGTCAAAACGATCCACGGCGCAGTCAAGTCTAAAAGTCACACCCAGGGCAATCTAAAAAGGAACACAATTGAGTTTTTCGGATATTGATACTGGTATCACATATCGCGCACACACACGCAACTCCAAGACCCATTTTCATCATCATCCTCCTCATATCGTGTAAGTACCAGTATCAGGAAAAGCAGAAAAGATGAGAGGAAGAATGTGATGATGATGCTTTTCTAAACTTAAACCGTTTCTCATCTCGCAATATAAAAGCCCGGCACGTGGACACTGAAAATAGCTACATGGAAATCTGTACTCTTCACTGCACTTACTTAGCTCAAACACCATCCATCCCAAAAAATTCTCGACCCTTTGTGATAAATTGCTAATAGTCAATATGAACAACAAATGGAGAGAGTGCAGGATTTTTGATGAAATTCATTTTTCCAATTTTACAGATGCATTGCACAAGACATTTTGTTTAAATGAGATCAATTTACATGGACAAGTGCAGATATTTTTTTGGAGGTTCTTATTAAAATTGTTGGCACCGTTCCTGACACGATGACATAATATATGCTAAAGGTATTCGTTATTTAACAGCATCACTGTGCCGTTATTGTATGTAATTAGCAATTGCGTTTCTGACTCGGATAAAAAACTGATTCTTTCAAAGTTTTATTGTTTTATATTATATAGGGCATACGAATTGAAAATTCAGTTGTAATTATAAAATTACATACGTAAAACCGAGTAAAAATGCATAAAATAAGAAGTCTTAGATGCAAACTTTTATTTAGCTATATAATCATCCCTTTGGCTATATTTTGTGTAATCTGCATGTGTACAATTTCAACTGCAATTATGCGTTACGGCGTATCACATGGAACGAACCAAATTTTGGACAGAGAAACACATCCATCCCTTGAAAGAGCATGACGATTGTTTGATTGGTTCGATGACTCGTATTCATATGAAGTGTTTGTATAAGAGTACATACATAATATACGTGGATGATGTATACATGTATTTGTAATAGAGACAGACAGAGATGAAAATGACTTTTGTATTTAGGTAAGCTTTCAATGTTTTGCATTGTGTTGGTAACAACTCAATTACTGCTAACGGCCGTTCCCCTCATCTCTTTCTCTCTCAATGTTGATTTTATTTTTGATGGGATCAAAAACTTTCTGCTGGATTCAACCGACCAGAAAAACTATCCAATTTGGACTGTTTTTGACTTTTCCCTTTTTTAGTCTTGGATGATCACCAAAGATCATGATGGTTTTAATGGTGATCATAATCATGATCCGTAATCACCATCAATAACGTTATTATTATTATCATCAAATGCTTGGAGCTCTTTTGCTCAATACTCACTCAACCATCTTGTAATACTTTTATTAACAAAGCATAATAATCAATGTACATCGCAAAAATGCCTTCACTTTTTCTTTGTATATTTATTTTCCAAACGTATGGTCAGCCTTGATGGTCAGCAAGCGGAAGCGAAAAGGAACTGCTAAACTTTTTTAAAACGAAACTAAATATATTTTGTGTAAAATTCTTCCTTTTATGAGTATATTGTAGTGTGTTGTTTGGAACATGATGTGTTTACTGAGGTAGGTGCCAAGACCCATGTAAGCAAAACTCATGTCAAGCGTATGCTTTACCTCGTTTTCCTTGTTGCTTATTCTTCAAAGCACTCACCCACTCACAAAAAATGAATATGAAAAACGCATCTTCTTCTATTTTCTTCTCATCGCCTTTTTATGTTTAGCTCTCTTTCTCCAACTCACCATTATTTACAGATATTGATTAGCATTAAAAGTAAAGGAGAGCTAGTGAAACGTGAAATATTTTCCGCTTCTCAAAGTGGAAACACGCGGGGGCTCATTATAATTGTAGGAAAAATAAGGGCTTCCTTGAGAAGTGGACATGAAAGGGTTGTATATGGCTGGACGCAATTATTTAGTATACATAAATACACTTGTACAATGGACGCCGCTTTTGAACCCGTTAAATTTTCCGATTCCTTTGGCACATTTAAGTGACGGCATGCTATAGGTATGTATATATGTATTCACGAAAAAATTCTCAATTTCCCACTTGAATCTGTTTTTGTTTATGAATACAACGACTTAATACTGAATTTTACTTCCGCTTAAAAAATCTTTAAAAAATATTAATCATACATAAATAATGTTGTGATTTTTTATACTTCAACTTCGTCTCAATAGCATAGGTAACACGCTTCAAATGAAAATACAAATAGGGTACTGTACGCTGTTTTCTAAAGCTGTTTTTCATAATCAATCCCACCTTATTTACATAAACACTCCTACACGATATGTGAAGGATTATAAAATATACACATGATTTATATATGACTATCAGATTCAGTTTTGGTGGAAAATATTAGTAAAAGGTTATCGCTTGTGTTAGGAATGCTCTCAAAAACGTTATCTGTGAATAATGATAACGGCAAAAGAAAAAACAAGGCAGAGGTACATATATTCACGCTTGATTAGCTACTGATGGGCAGCAAACAAACGGTAATGAGGATGAGGACATAATAGGGTCGGTTACGGATGAGCATATTATAGTGCTCTTCTTTTGTCCAGAGAAGATAATGATTGTAATATGTCGTATGATATGATAGTCTCCTCGTTTTCATGCCCTAACGTTTACCATCCCATTTTATATTGATGGACAGAGGAGCCCACACTTTTTTTCATTTTTAAGTGAGAAAACAAAAAAAAGGACGGACATGTAGAGCACTCCTATTGTTTGCTATTCGTTCTGCCTGTCAATCACTTGGCAAAGTACACACACGTCTCAAAAGAGAGCAAGAGAAAAATTGCTCAACAACATGATCAGCGAGTTATCTTGTGATACGCTTGGGTGGCATAAATGAATGTGGATAGAGAGCCAACTTCCTGGCTATTTCGACTCAATATCCTGTCCCAATTTCTTTTTAGTTGGGTAATAAAGTAATGTTTGATCATCGTGGATGCATAAAATGAGCATAGATATAAAATGACGAAGTGAAAGACAATAACTGTATGGGAGTTTTTAGAGTATGTTTTAAGAATATTGAAGGAATGAATTTATGCTAAACAAGAGCATAAGCTTTTCAAAAGAATTTGCATAAAATAAACTGCTTGATCTTCTTCCTTTGATGTGATTTTTACAAGAATTGACATGACATGGTCCTTGGCCTTAAAATATTTATATACATGGGTTGGAAGTTACTATGAGAGATGTGCATGTGTGTTGAATGACTTCCTGAATCTCTTTTTTAACACAAACGGAACCATCCTCTGGAGTTTAATGATTGTCATATACTGTAAAAAAATCTAACGGAAGCCGGAAGTGAAATAAGAATGAGTAATTTTTCATGCCTTTTTAGAATCAAAGTCATCCAGTGAACATCCTAAAGCTATTGTTAAAAACGGTAATAAAAAACGCTATTTTGCCCCGTATACACTTCACTATGGGGCAACCTACCGATTTGGGAAGTTATAATGAAGTGATCCATGCGTTTAAAGTTGCCCTTCCGATTTCACTTTTTTATCTTTTTTATTCATTGACAGACTCCGAAATTCAATGATTGTGGGGTTCCACATCGTGCATACTATTATTCTTGGGATAATATTAATGGCCATAAAAGGATGTTAACAGTCTTTTATTTAAGATACATATTTCGCCATTTTGTTTTTGCACAGTCATTTCAAAGCGTTTTATTTTCTAAAAATTTAAATATTTTTCGATTCTTGTGTTAAAATTGTGAATGCCTTTCCATCAACAATATCTTTCTTTTCTCCAGACTCCCCCTAGTCCATCTCTTTCGCATACATGTATTTAGATTGAGTAGATTTTCCAGTATATCTAAACATAACGCTTTCACAGTTTTACTGCATTTTATTCAATTCACTAGAAATAATACTTTCCAAGGGTGACCTAGCTTTCTATCCTCCCTGATACTTCCGTTTTTGTTCTCTCACAAGATGCTTTGTGTGCTTCACATTCAAGATAGATAGACGATCATCAAGTTTTTAATCCTCCCCTACCACCACCTCCCCATTCTTATCAGGTTTTGCTCTTGAACTACTGCAATATGGAAGAATGTTTTGGAGGTTTGCCATATCGTCTTCCCATTCTCTCCTTTACTTTCGTCGTCTATGGCGGGTGGATGTGGATACACAAATGTTCGTGCGCATTCCTTATTTCTCCTTTATCATTCTCATTATACTGGATACATCAACTTGCATGGGGGAGAAACTAATATCGACTATGCAACATATTTAATACAAAATGTCTTTCAAACGTTATAGGCTGTTTATTAACTGTCTACTCAATTATATTGTTATATGTCAACGTAGCAAATCATACATTGGAAACTCTGGATAATACCATTTTCTATTGACACTCATTTAAAATAGTTTGATTTTCCTTACTCACATTGCTTACTCTGACAATGAGTGAAAGTTTTGGTTGTTTTTCCTATAAATGAAATGAATTCATTGAGGCATAGTGAAAACAAGCTAGAGAGTTGGCAAAACCAAAGTTTGTGTATGTTACTTGTGTAAATGCTCAAACCCATCACCACAAGTGCCACTACCACCATTACCAATTCACTTTCTCACTCTCTTTTCCAAAATATAAAAAACAGCTTTCATATTACATGAATCCTTGTTTACTGTATGCATATACACACATGCTCTCTCTCCTCCTCATTTTCTCCTCATTCCCAGCACCTCTCTCCCATGATATTCACAAACCGTGTGTATATTATGTAATCCATAAGTAGAGAGAAAAGTAAGGGCGGAAGGAAGGAGAAAGAAGGGGCACACGGTTAGACAAAACAGTTTCACGCTTAAGGAACGGATAATAATAAACGGTAGATGATAGAAATCTCACGTTATGTTGTTGTTAGTGTACAATACACACATATACATATACAGTGTGCTCTCAACTCTTGAGAAGGATACTGTTGACGATGATGATGATAGTGTGGGGAAAGCCTTGCGATGCAATTCACAACATATCACACACACAATATGTGATGCAATGTAATGATCCTTTTCCCAACGGTCTGGTCTTTCATGCCTCAACGGACTAATTATTTTCTCTTACTTTCTCGTTCTGTTCGCCCTTCTGTTGCCTCCAAGCCTACAACAACCCAAGTGAGGTACTTTTTTTCTCATACTAGTTTTTTTTTCCTCTCCTTTCTAATAATATTCTCTCTCTCTCTCTCTATCCACAATTCATTCCAATTTTTCCTTCCCTTCTAGTTTTGCATTGTGTTTCCCAACTCCACCAGCTTGGGCGAAATATGCATGGATGATTGAACCAAAACGATCATTCCATCGCTGCGACCTATGTATTTTTTCGAGTCTTCTCTTGTATAGTTTCAATATTGTGTGTGTGTGTGGAACATGAAACAGATGTACGTGTAGATGTCTTCATGATGATTATATATATGTGCTTTAATCATCATATACATGTATAAAAATTGTAATAAAGAACATTATTGTCTAAAATGTACGTATGCACTCTTCTTCATCCAATCTTGGATTTGACGTACATGTGTTGGTATTTACTTACAAAAATGCCCGTTATTCTTTACTTATCCTTATCAAACCTTTACTTTCGTTCAAGTTTTTCTTTTGGGAATAAATATTGAAAGGAAGACAAAGTTGAGGATGGTGATAATACTTACAAAAGAGATCTAGTGAGAAGTAATATCTTTTCTTACTTTTAATAATTTTCTTGTAGATATGGGCAAATACATAGAAGCAAAAGATGAATCATCGTATCGTAATATCCCCTAACCAAAAACTAACACTTTATTCTAGATCGAAAAAAGTTGTTAGCCAAACTTGTATAAATGATTGTGCCAACGGAAGTTAGAATTAATATACAAAGGACAATGGTTACGTAAAGATAAAAAAACGGATATATACTGGTCTTGATTGATCAGATAGAAAAAAGTATGAAAGTAGAAAGTTTTTTTTCGGATGAGAGGAAACTACTACAAAAGAAGAAAGAGAAAACAAAAGTTTTGCCGTAAAGTTTTCATAAAGTTTTGTGATAGGGTAGGACCAGATGTCAGACTTTTTGATTTTATATGATACAATAATGTCAAAAAAATAAGATAAAGAGAGAAAAAACATTGTTGAGGTGAAAGCGTGTAAAACTTTGCACTTTTAATTTGTTAGTCTTTTATTCTGTTGGTTATATCCCCTGTTGTAGTATATCTAGCTTAAACCGTAATAAATATTTGTTTGTTATTTAAGAAAATTAAAAAAAGGCATAGTTGTGTCTTATAAGCAGATTTAAACTTTTTAGTTGTGATTACCTTTGAGTAAAACGTTAATCTTAAGTGTTTTAATTAAAGCTCAAAATAATTCATAAAATGAGATTTATTAAGCTAAGTCATGGTTAAAAAACCTCTATGCAACAAAAAATGTTTTTGAAGGGGTCGATCGATTACAATTGAAAATGCAAGGACAGTTGCTGTTGAATCGGTGAAATAAGCGTACGATATGCTATAATCTGTAGAAAACGACCTTCTTTAAAGTAATTCTACTTACATGATCAGGTTTTTATAAAACAGGAAATGAAAACTTGGAAATTATGCAAACACGTGCTCTTTGTGATCACACGCGCAAAATTAATAATGGAGTGAGAGAAATGCTTTTCTGAATCACACGTATGTATATATAAAACACAACTGAAATAAAAGCTGAGTACAGTTTACGAGCGGGAGAGATTGCGCACGTATGTTTTGATGAGAAGAGGGATTAAGACTAGTCAAGTGGAAACCAAAAAGTCTCTATATTCTCTGGAAACAAATAATAAAAAACAGATGGAAGTGTACAAAAACTTGTTGTTGCTTAGCCCGTCATCTCCAACATACTTTTTAATAAATGATGAGTATGTAAATAAATTAACACGCAACTCCATTTTAAACAAAATCTGGTAACAAACAATACACATAATAATATATATTGCATGCAGATTTTATGTTAGCATTTAATTGAACCCTATTAAACACAAAATCAAAATTACTCAACAAATATTTTCAAATTTATTCATAATTTACTTAAACTAGTATTTTTACATATATTTGTATTAAGAAACCGTACTAATAGCAAGTTGCCTCATCCCCTCAGTCCTGTACAATAAAATTACATAAAATCATGAAGTTTACAGAAACCGAAATGGAAAACCTTTTACATTTTCCTTTCCTACAACAGATTTTATCTTAAGCAACGACAAACTGAATTGCATTTCTACATATGTATATGACCAAGAAACTGTATAATTTACAACCTGTCCCTACCAAGACCAATGCAATGTCTCAAATACCCCGTTGTGTACGCTACCACACAAAAACCCATACCCTAACCACCACCACACATACCCAGTCTCAAAAAAAGGTGTTGGTGGATTTTTTGGATCAGCTAACTGAAAATGAAGCTTAAGTAAGCGAACATAAAATTTGGTGTGGAGAGTTAAAACAGCGTGAAAGTGAAATGTTTGCTTGTTATACATATACACTTAAACGCACACACGCGTACACCTAAAAATCACAGCTTTCTTAATTTTATCCAACAAATCAGGTTAAGGTTTAGGCTACAAAGGTAAATGTCCCATAATAATATTACCTACGGTGCACTACGCAATTCTGCATGCCATCATGTAAAAACATTGACTGCATCTTAAAACCTTCTTGATTCGCCGCTGATCAGGATGATGAAATTTTATGACAATATATTTGGTGAGGTAGTCGAGTTGGTAGGTATGTTTCATACATACATACAGATATACATGTGCTCAATCATTCCACTACATTACATGAAATTTTCACGGATATTATAGTACTGATCTCTGTTGTAGGTGGAAAAAGAATCCGTAAGTGTACAGCCAGGCTATGTATATTCGTATATATTTCTCTGTCGATTAGAGAGTTTCCTTATGCCCCAGTTGACCCAGAATTCCCTTCCGCCGTGCTGTGTGTGCGTGTGCAATGCAGCATCCCATGTTGATTGCCATTAGAGCAGATAAAATGTGCGTGATGAAAAGCGCAGTTTCTTGGAAGAAATGCTATAAATCGACAATGCAATGCAATGTGCCTGGATGGCAATAAAACTGATGAATCCATGAGTGAGTAAATGAGTCAAGTATATTTACTCGTTTAGCAAAGTTTTTATTCGTGCATGGAAACATATATATAGCTTATGTATAAAATGGAGAGTTTAACTCGTCATTCATGATGACATGGTTTAGTTTGCTTCGTTTGTGGTTACTCTCTTGTCAAAATTTATTTCATGGCTCTTTGACTAGGCCCTTTTTGACCTACAAAGTTTGAAAGGAGTAGTTTGCTTTCCCTTTTTACGGAGGTTTTACAAGTTGTTTCATTTTATATGCAGTTGATACTTATTAGAAATAAATTAAGACAAGAGAAGCAGTATAGGGAATTGTTTCATACCAAAATAATATAACATTAGTAATGGTCCAGGTTTGTAATTTTTAAGTAAACAGCAAAATTTACTTTATTTCTAGTTATTTTTCCTTTTTATTATTTTTAAGTTAACGAAATTTAAAGAAATTATTCCCATTTTGATGAAATTAAGAAACGTTCAGAGAAATTTAAGTTCAACCCTTTACGAACAGTTGAATTTACTTATTCATTTTGCAGACACGTTATGTGCAGATTCTCTTTCGAAAAATATTTCTTGGTTTCACATATAACACATTCATACATAAACTAATGAGGCAATGTCGTATTAAAATGATTGATTGTTCAAAACGTGTAATATCTTGCCAGTAAAGGATGTGGAACGTGCAAGCTTTTTACTGAACTACAGCAAAATTTATAAGAATTGATATGATACATGTATGTGCACCATTACGACATGCTTTGCATTATTATTACGCAGTGGAAGTGAATATATTCTCTTTTCTGATATGACATCACCATCATCATTGTTGTCCCACTATATTATTATTATTCCAGCAAGAGAAGAAGCGACGACTAGCAACTTGAGAGTAAAATGCAATTCAGAGACTTTTACTGCTATCTCCCAAACACTACCCCTTTTCCCTTCAGCCGAAAGTGGGAAAATTGTGAGGAGAAAGGGAGGAAAAGCTGATTCCACATGAGTGCCCTTTCATAAGCAGTAGATTCATGGCCTTTGCTCTCTCTATCTCTATAAAACACAAATAACAATAACTTGCTTTGCTTACTTCATCCATCTACACCAAAACTTCTCTCTCTCTCTTTCTCTCTATAAAAATCAATCGGAGAAAGGGAGAGAGTGGAACAACGAAACTACAGAATTTTCCATTATTCTATGTAGAAAATCATCGTTTTCTCTTTCCTCATGTAAATCTTTAGTACTTACCCGGTGTACACATAAAAGAGCTTGTGATATAAAGCTAGCAAGTGTAAACGAGACGGCATACCTGGGAAATTGTAAATAAAACTGTTATTTGCAGCAAGGTAAACCTGTATTACCAAAAAGAACGGAATGATAATGATTACTTGCAATAAGTGCAAACATATATTTGACTTTTCATTATATTGATGAAAATAGCACAGAGACAATAATAATGAAATTTGTAGTCTTTCTTATTAAAGTTTTACTATAACAAGTGTCCCTTCATAACTTCAAGTAGGTACCTCACACATTTTCCTGTGGCCAAGCCTCCACTTTGCTCATTCATAAATATTTTTCACGTTCGGTGTATGAAGGGTCGTCTCCAAAAAAGCATGGTCATTAATAAGGAGTAAGGATGACACAGAAAAAATGATTTGAGGGTCTTTTTATTAGATGTATTTCATTATTTTACTTTAGTGAAAAGGAGAGAGCGAAAGGACTGAAAACACACCCGGGAGTCCTTTGTCAAGACAAAAAAGAAGCTAATAAAATACTTTGAATCATTTGTTGCGTTTTTTTGTTTGACTCTGTTGTCATATTCATCTCCTCTGATAATGATCATGGTGCTCAATAATGGGGAAACAGGACACGGAGGAACCCATTCATTCAAGCCTTTTCCTCGTTCAACTATTGCACATATAATATTCACTTGAGACCCTTTTTCACACCACATCATCATCATTATCGTCATCTACAATAATGACAATCAGTATATTCGGCCCATTCCTCATAAATATACATGGATATTACATTGTAGCCATCATCATCGTGCTATTATATGTAAAATCATAATAATTCTTGAAAGCGTACATATAAAAACGTGTAGTAATCACCATGATATTTTGTTTCGTACAAACAAGGATCATACTAATAAGTAAGCATTCATATTTCATAAAGGAGCCCTTTTGTTTTTTCTACAGCTCAAGAGAAATCTGAATTGATGCGGTGATAAATGATGATTTGTACATTTGCAGTTTGAAAACGCACCGTGTAACGACACACATGTTGTTATTCAGGGAATCTCATCTCGGTATGTTCTTTTTTTGTCGTATGGTTAAAAAAGGGAAGTAAATAATTAGCGTGAAGAGAAAATGATACTTTTATATTATTTAATCGAACAAAAATATGAATACATCATTGGGACATGTCCTGTTCCAAAGTGTTGGGCGGGTAAAAAGCAAAAAAGGGCTAATTTTTGTGTCGATGAATGTTTCAAGTGTTCCTTTGTTCAGTTAAACAAAATCATTCATCATGACTCTAAAGCTGCTACCGACTTACGTACTTTATTGTTGTATGGTATGGTGAAGAAGCGAAATAAGTAAACGAACTTCTAGTTACTAATATTGCATTAGGCAGTAGACGGACATCATTATATCATCGCGGAAAACAGCTTGCACTGAAGAGCTAGGATTGCGGCAGTTGAGGAAGGATGGTTTTGATGAAAAGATGACGAAGAAGGGTTTTTTCCGATGGGAGAATCAGTGTCAAGTACAACTGTAAGAAAATTATAGGAAACGTTTATGTATCCATTGCCTCCCACTCCAAAATAATTTTACTGTGTATATCTCATATTTAATAAACAGGTTTCCTCATACACATTAGAAGAACCCTTACAGTTTAATGATGTTAATTGTGTGACATGCTTTAAAAAAGAAAAGAGACTGATCTTTTTATACTGTCTAGCTACCGAATTTAGATATTTCTTTATGTGTATGTGGTCATCATTCAAAACACATCAACAACAACAATATGGTATACATAATGACCTAAACATAATGAAAAGATGATGATGAGCATTTTGAAGCATAATAGAAATTGAAGTAGTTACCTTTCTCGGGCTTCTAACCACATGCGTTTTAGTAGGTAACTTAATAATTTCTTGAGAGTAAAAGAACGATTACGTTGAATAATAATAATATATGTTATTTGTGTTTGCAGTAAAGTAAAGCTTACAGCTTACAACTTACAAGTAAAGCACCAAATGAGACTTCCTTAATCCCCCAATCCTAAGAAGAATACGTAAATGATTAAATGGGAGTCAGTAGCAACCACACTATTACTTTTCTTCTTTTTAGACCAACTTGCTCAAAAACCTATTAACACAAGTGTCCCTTTTTTATACCATGACAATGATTCTTTCTCTCTGAACATGAAAATCATGAACTTGTATCGGATCATGAGAGGAGGACAGGATTCATGGTGACTGATCATCCATTATGATTGCGTCAAAAGATGTAATAATGTACAGTCCTTGCATTTCACACACTTTTTTATTGCTTACGAATGCATACATGCCTAGTACTAGTGCTACTGCGTATTCATCTTCTTATATAACTGTTAAAGATCACACTGGCAAACGTATTGTGCACGGAAAAATAAATCAGAAAAAAAGTACAGTAAAAGATGAGGACGGCGACGACGTAGAGGAATGAAATGCTAACCCCGTGAAAAGAGTTATTGATATCGTCTCTGCATAGACGCATCTATACAATGTACAGTATGTGTAAACGTTAATAATAAGAATGCCAAAGAATGACTGAAGAAAATGGATGACGTGTGAATGTATACAGTAGCAAGTGTTGTAGTGTGTGACTGCTTGAAAAGATTAAAAAATCGTTTGATACATTCGTTGATTATAAATAAAAAGTATGCATATAACAATGGGCTTACAAAACGGTACGAAAAAAGGGAATTATGTCGGTAAGAGTTGAAGAAGACGAGGAAAAAGAACGTCAATGATTCTCTTTGAATGTGATAGGAGTGAGTGTGACTCTGTAAAGGAATAATATGTGACTGGGGTGTAAAAAGCAATCAAAATGCCGGATACTTTGGATACTTACGTATATAACAAAAATTCTTTCTTCCCTTTTACTCCGCTTTGAGAGAGAACACACATGGTATATGTAAGTGCATGTGTATATAGGAGTCAGCAAAAAAGTTGAAGGTGTTGAGATGAAAAGATTCCCTACATTCCTCAAGTTCATTTTGCGGAAAATCAGTGTATGGGACCGACAGACCTGAATACATTCTTTGTAACACGAAAAACTATGTAGGACCGGGTTAAAGAAAGACGATAGGAATGAAATAGCCGGGGTAGAATAGAAAGCCAATATGTTCATTCTTTGTTTGTTGTGAAGTAAACAATAGTAGGCTGCTGGGAAATGTGTTTTAAATTTAGCATATAATAATATGTGACTTGATTTGTACTTGATTGATTTTTTAATAGAGGCAGTAATGCAAAAGACTCCCTTTTCATTAATTCATATTACTCTGCGTATCAGCCTATCCTTTAAAAAATAATATGCATGATTACGATAGCTAGAATAATCTCATGGACAGTCAGCATCTCATAAAACCTGGCATTCGAAACTAGTTGGATTTGGGGCATTTTAAGGTATTTTGGTTTGGTATCGGGTTAAGAGTGAAAAAGTTGATGGTTTACAATTTGGGAATTCCAGTAGTGTGATAAAAGAGTAAGGGATGGGAAACAAGTGGTTTCAGCTATGATGGTATATACAGGGTGGTATAACTTGTAACTTGTATTCAGTTATGCGTTAATTATAATTGTTGGGCAAAGTATTTCTGGCACGTAGCACAGTAGTACATTGAAATTATTTGAGGGATTTCAGGAGAAAGTCGATGAACTTGGTATTGCAGCTAATGTTTCTTCATTTTTGATGACATTTGGCAATAAAGATTGTAGGACAATACAATGTTATTTTACACAAGTAAACTCAGGTTTAAACTACACTTACATAATATGTATTCTAACATTTTATATATTTTCACTGACCATGCATTTTTTTTATCAACACAGATACATATTGACTTTCTGAAAGGATTTGTTCCTTTTTGGTTGGTGGTTTAAAATATTTTACATATACATACATACACTTAGAAACTTGAGTTATTTTTCGAAAGTACATATCTATATATGAAGAATGCGCGACCATATGCAAATAAAAGCTACACATGTTATGCCAATGTATATAATTATCCGAGTTTGTAAAATACCGAGGAAACAGTATAGAAATAGTTTTGACAATCAAAGTATTTGACTTGTATTAAACTGACTGAATAATACACCTACGTGAATCCTGTATAACTTATAATAGTGCAAAGAAGTAATATATATAATATAAAGAAGTGCAAGTGTTGGATTTTAGGCTAAAAATATTGGGAACCATTTAACTTCCCAAAAAATCAGACTTCTACATTGATTGGGAGTTGTTGTGACTTCTACGTTTGTTACGTATTAAAATAATGACTGACTACTTAATTAACATAATTAATATAATTACATATGCGTATTTAACAATATTGCAAATCATTCGGCCTTCACACATTGTGACTTGACTTGTAGAGTACGCATGAATTAGTTTTTGTGTGTGCTCTCTTCAATAAAATAAAATCTAAGTGCTGCAGGACATCTTATTAAAAATCCTTTACAAAATTAAGACTGTAAATAGCGTTTCTTACTAAGGTTTAACAATTCAAAAATGTTTGACGTAAAAAGAACCTCAATCTATGTGCGTGTGGTACACAAATGAGTTTTTTAAAAGTACACGATGTTTGTATTGTATACAGAGACATCTTAAATTAATAGTTAGTTTAAATTATTGGACCTAAAAATAAGTATTTCAACCACCATGTATGTACGTTTGCTTGTCAGTGTTGTAGCATGCCTTTTTCGTTTCAACAAGAAATGTACTTAAATGATCCTATAAATTAGTTATAGCTAATTATTTTACGGATTACGGATGTTTATAGAATAATAGTAGACCTATCTTAATTGTAGTAGCTTTAACAAAGAGGGGATGAGTAATACCAGTAATTTGGGGTTTATTTACTGTTTTTTAATGTGTAAACACTGAGAAAGACAAAATTCTTATTAATTTGCGCATACAAGTTTTACTAACACTTTTCGCGAATAGGAGTGATTTTTTTGTAATAAAAATTTAATGAGTAAAAGTGAGAAAAAGACTTTTCTCCATGTATTTCTGAGCACAAGTAATTCCTAGCTTTTGTTTTTTTTTACCTGAGAGAGTGTGAATATAAAGTAAGTACAGTAACGGATTTAATTGCCTGACTATATTTTACGGAAATAGTTGTGAAGAGCTAAATAAAACGGTGAATTTTAAAATGGCTAATTTTTTTCTATTAAATTTGAGACCGAGGATAGAATACATCTATTTTGAGGTGCAATTTGTATGAGCCTTCGTCTACTTTTTTCTAGTATTTTATACATTGTTTTCATGAGTTATCATCATCAGCCTTTTCTTTATAATCTCAAATTTCTATGATTGATTGAAGAAGTTATGTTGAATTTTATTTTGTGTTTCTTGTGGTTACTCTTTTTTTTTAGTCAGACAGAAGGAATCACACTTGCCACTACTACACATTTTTTTGTAGAGAATATTTTTAAAGGAACCGTTTTTTTATCGGTAATAATATTTCAGTACGCACGCAGTTATGGAACACAGTGTAAAGAGTCTATGTCATCATTTAATTAGTACCTTCTTTGAATATAATTTATATAATGGATTGTTTAGTAAGCAACTAAGTAAGCTATAGAGTTTAAAAATCATTATACGTTATACGATTTGCACACAAGTTGTATCTTTTGGGTTACCTTGGAATGTGTACGTGTTTTGATGGAATAGGTTTCATAAATTGTTGTAAGCCTGAAGACCGGTATTGCACATAAAAACTATACATGCTTCCTTATTTGTTCACAGTTGACGGTATAAATATTTTCGTATTTAACTCTTTCTATCTCTTTTGAACTTGTTGCAATTAGCAATACAATCCGAAAAAGAAATTAAATTTAAATTAAAGTAAAGAAGGGAATTAGCAAACGTATCTAATTTTAAAATGTACGCTTACTCTGGGGGTAATAAACGGGTTAGCTTTCATGGTAAACACGACAATTCACATTCTCGATTGTTTAATTATAAATCATACAGTTGTTGATTCCCATTGATATGAATATAAATATGAGATGAGTAGTATATAATAAACTATTTTTTATTTTTAGTACAGTATTACGTTGTTATAAACTCTAATAGCGTTAATACCTATGGTTCTAGTATTATGTAGTTAGTAGATCAGCAAACCCTAATCACAACAGAGGAGCACCTTGAAGCGAAGTTTTTTGTTAGGCCTAAGTTTTTATTAGTTTTGATTTTTATTTTTTTATTAGTCTGACTGAGACCGTCAAAAATTTCTAATAACTACAGGATGAGTGTTGTTAATAATATATTATCCATTCGGGTTATATATATATATATGCCTTACACCCAGTCAAAATAGTTACCTACGTATACCTACATACACACAGTTACAAATACGCTAACATTCAAAAAGATGTGGTCAAAGATTAGCTCAAAATTGAAAATCGATCTGGGGACCAGGTGGGGGTTATTTTCTGTCATACCTACGTGTTTTTAAGATACAACAATCAATTGTAATGAGTGTAATAATGTCATTTTCTTTTATATAACTTGGAAATTCTAAAAAAATTCTTTTCAGTTGAGCTCACTATTCACAGCAAAGTTTACACCAAATACTTTTGAGTCGATGTATGTGAACAATTTTACTTCTCTTTTTAAAATACTTTATATTCAGTTCAAATTATTATGTACCATCAAGTTCCGTTGTTTTTTGAAGCAGAAACTCAGATCATCATTATGCCATATTTGCCAAATGTATCTTTTCAATTCGTTTTTACTAATACACAGGTCTACTATCCCATATATGCGTACAATATATATGGAAAGTGTTTACGAGCTAATATTTTTCTTCCTATTTTTTCAATTATGGAGCAAAAATGTAAACTTTTTTTCAATACGAAAAATGGAGCAAAGGATTACAGACAGACTCACAC
The DNA here is from genome assembly GCA_027744375.1 of Orchesellides sinensis. Lineage (NCBI taxonomy): Eukaryota > Metazoa > Arthropoda > Collembola > Entomobryomorpha > Orchesellidae > Orchesellides > Orchesellides sinensis. The sequence continues at coordinate 25,340 of JAHZNG010000849.1, forward strand.
GAAGACCTATCCCCACCACCAAAAAAATTATTATCAGAGTTTATTTGGTTTTTTACAGTGGGGGATTAAGTGTATTATCGTTACATGATCATTGCATTTTTTAACACTCTCAGTCATACGTAAATTGACTGACCTAAAATGTATTTAACCAAATAGAGCATAACATGCTTACATAGGTTATAAACTACACACAAAATTAACTACTTTTTCCTTAAGCGCTTTTATCTGCTGGTTTTTTGTTCTTTTTCTAAATTTTCATTGTGAATCATGTTGGGTGGTGGTGGTGGATGGTAAATAACATATTTATGAATAATCTTTTATATATGAGCTGTAAGATTTGGACGAAAATTGTAATTTTTAAATAGAAATTTCTATGTCAACACATGAACAAGTGACAGTGATTATTACAACACAATAAATAAAATATATGAGTGTTCATATAACTATAACAAGTGTCATTTATACTCCAGCTTCTAGCCAAATAATAACAATAATAGCAGTGCTGTGTCTGGGAGGCATTTTAAATTTGAAAGAAACTCGTATTCTATTATTGATAAAGTGGATGCTATAATATCCTAAAATGTCCTTTTTTCCTCATAACTCATGTATCTATGTAATAGTTATGTATTACTTAACAATGAATAGGTGAGGAACACTTGTTTGTGTGTGTAGGAAACAAATTAATCAAGTCATTAACATCCTTCGTGCATTACATTATATTATAATGAGTAATAGTGAGTGCACACATTTATGTGGGGTTTGATTTTTCATACAGAGAAAAATTACGATTTAAAGTTTAGAAGATTATAACAATAAATACTTTTTATGTGGTGATGATGGGTCCAAATTTTGAGCAAACCGATTCTCATTTCTTTCTTTCTATCTCTCTTCTACTTTTTCTTTCCAATGCATTATCCTTGTTGAAAATCTCTACCTTCTCTACACTTTATAAATCTTTAGCTTGTAAAACACATCATGCTGAACTTCTGTGTTTATGTCATTCTTAGGTTAAATCTGTATCGTATCATATGAGTGTGAGTTTAGGGGTATAAGTATGAATATACTGATCGCCTTGATTTGTACCTTATCCCTTTACCATTTCTGACAATTTCCATTTTTAGCTTCATTACAAATTTCGTTAAAGATGTAAAAGGTAAAACGAATGTTTTCTTTGCTTCATAAAAATGTATTTCATACTCTTGTAAAATATGTGTCAGGTGAAGGAATCATGTTATTACACAATATTATGGTGAACGCAGTAGAAGTAATTATGTTGATAGATAAACCGAATAAATGATTGAAAATGTGACAACAACTTCTATATTGGTCTTATATGGAGCCTTCTCACGTCACCTTGTAAACGCAGCAAACTTTGTTGAATTGCATTTAAACTTTTGCTAGTACACGCATACGGTAACTTATAAAGTATATCACATTTACCTGATGAATCTAATGTGATACACAAAAAAGGCTCTTTTTCGAGTGTGTTTAGGTGGTCGCAGCATTCTCACTCTGAACTCGCAATATATATGGTAATGTATAATCAGTACAGTCAATTTATAATCCTAAATAATGTACTTAAACTTAAAATAAAACGATCCAATTACGGTTGTGAATAAATAAAGCTTATCAACTTAGGAATGACGATGATGACTTATTTGAATATGTTTTTGGAATGCGCAGACATATAAAATAATGAATAGCATTGTGAAATGAAACTAGAGCCTTTAAATGACTATCGAAATTATAAAAATATTACCAGACGCATAACACAGAACCTATCGTTAAAATAAACGTAGGACAGCGCCGATTAACGTTGAGAATTTGAAAAAATATGACAAAATGTAAAAAATACTGTACTGCGATATTTGGTGTTTCTAAACACAATTTCAGTGTCACACCATTTTAAGACCAATTGATGACAAAACTGACTTCCCCTTAAGGACCTTAAGGGGCTAACCTTAAAATCAAAGTTCCTCTTTGGAAACCAATGGAGCTCTGGTCAGATTGGAATGTGAACTGAAGCTGAAGGACTCTGCTCGAGGAAATCCGTAATCCTTGTGGTGGGGCTCGATTTGAGGAGAATTGGTTGCAGATTTTGCAATAGCTGAGATGACTGGCGGGGGAATATCCGTCACTGAATGGGAGCGACCGTGGGAGGCGTTTGCGTTGGTCACCACACTGCTGCTGCTACTACTACTTTGCATGTTGTAGTACCTCTCTCGCCTCGCTTTGGAGTTGGCACTAATTGTGGACTTTGTACTAAGCTGATTTGCTGACTTGGATCGGGTGTGGGTTTTCTGGTCTTTGTTCTGCTTCCTACTTGCTAATGCCAACTGGTAAGCCACTTCAAATGCCTGGCCGAGTGTTAAAATAGCTTCGGTTGCAATTTCCTGTATAAATGCAAACACAAGAATGAATCTCAATAGATATGTATTTTAATGCAGGTCATATGCCCATTTTGTGATATTTAGTAGGTGAATTCCTTTGAAATTAAGAATGGGGACGCTTGTTTGACCGGATGTCGATCTTACACACATGCACACTGGGTATGGCAATGTTAATATCATTTTACTAAAATAGAGTAAAGTTAGAATAAAGTTGGCAAGCGAAAAATAAAGAAATAGTCATACCACAGAGTCAAGGTAGAAGACGTGACATGTATGCGACTTATCCGCAGGGTCTACTCCTCGAGTCACGAGTGCCAAGTGTCTCAGGTCATCAGACGCCTGACAAGTACATTGGATGCTCCCAATATCATGTTCCCCCACCAAACTCTGTATAAATCACAGATGCAACATGAAAGCCAAATTAATAATACATATAGATGAATTCCTCATTAGTTTCAGAACCCGTTGTCCCGTGAAATGAGAAGAGTGTATATGGATTTGCAGATAAAACTAACAAAATGTTATGAAGTATAGACAAGTCTAAAATCTTACCGTTGTCTTGGCATTATACCAACTAACAATAGTTGCAGAGACAATAAGAGTCACTCTGAAATTAACCATGGTGGCTCCATTGCCAGCGTTTGCTCTGGTTACAGCTACCTCTTGGGATCTTATTTGTTGTATTGCTTTTTGTATGCAATCAGTCGTGGAAGATTCCTGAACAGGACTCCAGCCCACATACTAAAAACAGGTTTTAAAAGAAATGCACTTGTCATTTGAAAGTTTTTATAAAAATTTAAATGTGTTTTGATTGTTATGCAATTCATAGTAGTTTAGAGAGGTAATATGCAATGGAGACTGCAAGTTTCATTAGAAAACAGTTTAAAAGAGTGAAGAATAAATGTAAAGAGCCACTCACAACTGCTTTGTAAGTGACGCTGCCATTAATGAGAGTTTCAGGGGAGTGACGCCAGGCAGTTTTTAAGGCAGAGGAAACCCCGGATACCAGATCATTAGGATCCCTCAAAGGTAGCGACCCGTCAGACTGCGGCTCAACTGTATTACTAGTAGCTATGCCGTTTTCAAAGTGCTGAGAGAAGTTAGCCCGACCAGCAGGATTGTTGCCACCCGGAATCCTCGCAGAAGCCGCCAAGATTCGTCGTCGATGACCAACAGACTCAATTTCTAGCAGAGTTGTTAGCTCATCGTTAGTAAGACGTAGTAAGCGTTCAGTGTCCGTGTACCTGTTTCGCTGGAAAACAATCGTGTATTGCTCCAGGTGAAGCTCTTGAAGCCATTTCTCCACGGAAAGAGGCATCCCATCTGCTCCCAAGGCACGAGGCCAACTTACGTCCAGTTTACTTGCGTGAATACATACTATTTTACGATGCTGAGCATTGAGCATTCCAATTTCAAGCAAAGAGTTCTCCTCAAGAATGCCTCCACCCTTTTTTCATAATGTCAGAAAAAGGAAAAAATGTGAAAATATAAAATTCGTCTCAATGCATTATTTGTATGCATGCAACCAAACTATTGCCTAGCCATTTCAGTCATAATAGCATAGGATTTCCAAGAAAATTTATAGAAATATCTGTTTCATCATTTTATGTATTAATGCATATTATGTAAAAGCTTCCTAGGCTACTTAATAGATTGTATGGGTAAGAGTACGTACCAAGAATTCCTTGTCATCAAAACCGGCACTCACAAGCAGCTGCTCATATTGTGCCATATTGATACCCGCAAGCCATTTCCCAACGGCAGAGCGTACCGGCTTGTTGCTATCCCCATTTTCTGCATTGTCCAAAAATCAAGGTTGGTTTTAAGATTGTATGAACGGAAAAGAAAGAAGAAAGCATGGGCATGAGAATATACACTGCACTACATGTGTGAATAATATATAGGGAATGGCGAACAATTTATGTTAAGGAAGAGAGAGCTAAGCTCTCCAGAACGGAAAGTATATTCTTTGGAGAAAGTACAACAACAGTTTTTTTTGTTCTCGTTACATATGAAAATTTTAGCATGGCATAAAGCTAAAGGAGGAGAGAGCGTGTATAAGAATGACGTAGAAATGATCTGATAACTTTGTTTTTATATGCCTGTACCCATTTTAACGTTGAGTGAGTCCATAAACTTTGTGATGCTCTCCCATTCTTTGTCCAGATCCACTGGGCTTAAAACAGACATGGAAGTTGACTTATGTGTTGTTTTCTTGGCAGCCGAGCCCTTTGGCTTGTTCTCATCAAGAACATTGTCACAGGAATTGCCCTGACGTTTGATGTTTTTTGGCTTGGGAACGACGATCGGTTTAGGGGCTATAGTAGGCTTTGGAGCTATTGCAGGTTTTGGTCCTTTTGGTAATGGTTTCTTCCTCTCATCCTGTCCACCACCACTCGTTCCCTTTTTTCATCAAATAACTTGAAATTAAATTCTGACACAGCATTTCTTTTGGCAATAACTCAACAATCATAGAAAAATCTATATGAGGAATGGAGAAAAAGAAAACATAAAAAATACCATGAAAAAAGTTTACAAATAAAAGTTGCAAATAAATTCAGCCAAATGTTTTACTGATGCTTCGTTATATGTATAACCAATAAAAGAGACGTTTAATTATTACCGATGAAGCGGTTGAAGTTGCTGTGGTATTTTTTGCACTGTGATCTGTCGTGGTGTTAGCAGAAGAGGTGGGCAGGTGTGGCGGTGTTGGCGACGGTGTGTCTGCGTTCCCATCAATATGATCCAAATCGTCTGTACTCCGACCCTGGCTCACGCGAAGCCCAGAAGGGCTCACGTTTTGCTCACTTTTGGCATCTCGAAGCTTTATATGAGCAACTGATACGTATTGGCTGTCTAGACCTAAATGTTGTGACTTGGACTTTGTCTTAAGGTCATCTGCGAGTCCGTTGAAAAATGCGATATCACTTTTGGCACATGGTTTGGTGTGTTCCATGGGCGATAAATCTATCGAATCTGTTGACTGACTAGTCTCGTAACCAGTAATACTTTTCCTCCACCTTTCCCCATACACACTCTCGTCTACCGACTTGTTCCGCCCCATGTGGGCCAGTTGCATTAGGTCATAGTTGTCACAGGAAAAGTCCATCACGCCGGGATGGGTTGGCGAGGCTGAGAGGTTCCTTCTCGGTGGCTTTTTTGGAGGTGCACTTGGCAGCTAATTTGTAAATTTAAATATATGCTATGCATTTCGGGCGAAAGAAATTGCTTTTAGTA
>JAHZNG010000850.1:0-12030 GCA_027744375.1 Orchesellides sinensis
CATTTGTCACCTAACAAGATCTCAGACAAGATCCGTTATATTTTCTCTAATAAAATATCCATCTTTAGCATCCTCTTCTCCCCAACCAATAAAAAATACTTTTTCAACTCTGCTGTCAACAAGATCCTAAAACGTTCCCTCCTAATAACTCCAATTTTTTAGCACCCCCTGATAAAAAACAAGAAATTTGATATGTATCTCAAACACTTCATTAAATTATCCCTAATAAGCCCGCTACCTACCTCATCATATATTATCATTTTGCACCCAATCATCAAACACCTGACCTGCGACTCTTCATCTACCTCTAAAAAATTACACTGAATTTTATGGCGAGAACATGACAAGTGAATCAGACTTGCAAAATAAAATATTTTTACACCTTGATAAACTTCGCTCCACTAATAAGGACTCAATAAATGACATCACCCACTTACTTTCCACAGTACATTTCGATTAGCTCTTTGAAAGTTGAAATGTTCAAAGGAATTCCTTGTAATAAGCCGACATATCATCTTTCCCACTGTCTATGTTGCATTTACATTTTACACATAAATATATCCGATCATCTTCATCCGTATTTTCTTGTCACAAAATAAATCTTGGGCAGAGGATTCGGTTCAATGCATATTATTTTGCATAAACCAATACATCATGCATGATTCCCAATCCCAATCTTGTTCTTGATTATTAATGTTTTTATTGGTAATCCCAACAGAACCGTGTTTCATAAAAAAGGAATACAATTTATCATTATATTAAAAACACTCAGTTTCTTTTAGTCAGTATATTTATGAGGCCGTCAGGGCCGGCCGGGCGAGGTTGATGAACTATTCTATGCATGGCGCATCTATTTTATTGAAATGTGAATATATGGCTTACAATGTACTTCTTGTCTGCAGGCTGGTTGGTCCTCCAGAGATGAAAATCAGTAAAGGATGAACACAATGATTTCATATATGCAGTATTGGTAGTAAAAAGAGCGACAATGATGATGTTTATTACGTCTTACAGTAAAATGGCACGAAGAAATGAACAAAAAGCTTTAAAGAGTTTATATGGACATATATGCGAAGAAGTTAGTTTAAAACATTTTCTTGTATTGTTATTACTCTAATAATTGTTATGGCTGTACATGTCTTGATTGTTGATGGAGAAGACTTAAAAGTATATATATGGATGGACTACTGTTCAAGATTAAATTCTGACTGAAAAGTATCAAAAGGAATGTAATAGAAGGGGAGGCTTCCTATTCTGAATGTTAATCAGATATGTGTCATGACATAACAATGCTACAGTAATATATTGGATATATTGTCATGTCGCCTTTTTTGCCTGAAAATGGAAGAACATCTTAAAAAGTCACGATGGAAGGAAGGATGGGCATTTACAAGAAAAAGAGAGCTTCTTTTAGGAAGATCGTAAAGAATAGTGTATGTGTGCAGGGAATATTATTATGGTAAAAAAAAATGTTTAACAAGAGAGTTAAAGGGTCAAACGTGTGAGCGTGAGCAGCTAATTGAATCCTTTCGACAGGTGAAATGACAGGATCGTGAGAGTTAACTTAGGTATAGAGTAGTATATTTATTGGGGTGAGAAGGAAGGAAATGCACAAGAAGGATGGAATGGTAGCATAAAAAATGTGTATTTTAATTGGTATTCTAAAAATGTATAAAAGTTATCCAGAATTTTAGACATTTGCACAACATGTTACATTCTTTCCATAAAAATCGAAGTAAAAAACGTTTATCAGCTTTTAGTTTTACATTCTTGTGCCAATGTGCACTGACTGGACTGAGCTTCAGTCTAGAACCAGGCACCATTTATATGGGTATTGTTTACTGTATATTCTAATATGGGTCTTAAGTCTAGACTGATATGTTGGTTTTAATTGTCTGTCTGTGTCGCTATCTCACTTTTTGCTGTTGCTTTTGAACATTGCTAAAGAATCACAACTATTTTACTGTTTTTGTTCACCAGAGAAGCAGGCAGACTCAGAAAAAGGAGAAGTTAATGTTTGAACACAAAAAATAGCCTGGCTGCTGTTGGAGGATGGAGGAAAAAGTGGAAGGATTCCATGTGTACAGCGTCATTTCAATGTTTGCCAGTGTCAGAGTAAGCAACAAAACGCTCGTGTGTGTAGAGAGCTCTCTCTCTCTCGTAATAATATTATATGCAGACGTAAACCTGCTGTGGGAACTTCCTCTTGTAAAAATACCCGGAGTAATACTCAAAGCTTGGTTGGAGTGCATGTAATCCAGATATATACTTTTGGCACTGTTTCCGTTACTAAAACCCAAGAAGAAAAAATATATCGGTATTTTCTCCAGCGAACAGAGAGATTTTTTTGTGTGTGAGAGTGAGTTAGCTTAGGTAGCAGTGCCAGTTTGTTGAGAAAAATCATCTTGTTGACTTTTGACATGTTTCGTGATCCAGAAGAAGCTAAAGATATTTTTGTGCAGTTTGGAGAGATGAGGAGATTGCATGTGTGCAAAAAGGTTTATGCCAAATAAACTGTGTGTAAAGAGTGAATCTGACTGCTTGATCTGATCTCCTAACTTGTATATTGCATACAAGATATTTTTTGAGTATTTTTTTATCATGTGAAGGAGAAAAATAGAAACTTCCGGATTGCTACACAGTTTCTTAAGGAGATTTGGAGGCTGGCTCCATTTTGTCCCGTTGAAGGATAATTCCAGAGGAAGAGGAGGAGAAGTGAGTGCAAATTACTCCGGTTTGGTGGAAAAGACTGTTGGAGTTGTACTGTTTTTTACAATTTAGGTAGAAAGTGTTTGTGTGAAAGGATGAAACAATCAAAAGTATAAATAGAATTGATGCCGTTTAAATTTATTAAAAAATATTAAGACACGTTCATCGTCTGTAGATTCTATAGTTCCTTTTGTTGCAAGGTATTAAAAATTCTCCTGTTGATTGCAACACAATTTCACATATTATCCCAGAGGAAATTAGCGAAAATGTAATGTTAAATCCACTCCAGTTATTATATGCCATGCCATTTGTCACTGACAAATAACAACAACGCGGTCACTACTAAACTGGATATGTAAACGTATAACGTAAAACGTAAGCCAATTTCAAAAGTCACAATGTGAGATGGATGGACAGCCCATTAATATTATTGGACATTATACGATTGTATCTACAAATGTTACATCAAATCATCATGAATATTGATTGAAACAAGATAAAACATTGTTATTGTAGGTCTATTCACTTTTTATGGAGGAATTTCCATTAAAAATTTAAATTCATGTTGGAAACTCTTGTTCTAATGAAAAATTCACAAGACACATTGCATCCTACTTGTTTCTTCTTCTAGACTAGAAATACTTACATTATGCATGAAATGGTGTGACATATAAAACAACGTAAACCATTCAGTTTTGTATTTATATACATGAAAGTGATCTAGTGTCAGTTTTGTATGTGCAAAATACCCCAGTATACGTATTGGATGATAAAAAACACGTAAGCCAACTCTTCTTGTGTTTTTTATACTTTAGTTGAGATTTAAATAGCATGTGACATATACACACTGTCTGTGCCTTTGTCATTCCTTCTCACTGGTTTCTGTCAATGCAACTCTTTCTTAGTTCAAAATCCAAATTTTTTTTGTTTTACAAGAAAATCTGTTGAAAATTTATCCGTGCTGAATATAAAGATGGTGATGTCTGGTGCACAGGAAATGTCTGGTTGTGCATTGCTTACAAGAGAATGCTTTAGTTTTTTAACAAAATATCGTGGTGAAGACAGATATGGAGTCAGGCAACACACAAAATTAAATTTGCGGGTTACGTATTAATTCAGGATGGAATTCAGAATTGTAGAAGGCATGCCACGTGTAAAAGCATTTTTTATGTGCATTTTTTTGCAGTAGCTCAGAAAAAAACAGAGTATTTTTTTAATATACAAAGATATACATAAGCCTTGAACGTATTTCATCATCATAAAAATATGTTTGGTGGTCATTGGCATTATTTATTCTTGTGATTGTTTTTATTTGATTATTTCTTTGGGAATGTATAAGATGGAAGTAGACAAATTACTATGATGTGGTTTCTACGTCTACGCAATAATTATGGTGTATGATGATGGAGCAATAAAAGAAAAACCTGCGTAATCTTTGTTGTATGAGCAAAATGAAACAAGTTGGTAAAACCAATCTTCACATGTCATTCTTCGCATGTATGTGCGTATGAAATGGGTTGTATCCTTGTAATCATAAGGTCTGTCTACCGACAGAAGGTAGAGCAAAGGGAAATACATGGATAAACAAATGATAAAACAACAAATATTATGCCTGGAGGGATAAATACAATAAGACAATAGGAAAAATGCATTAGGGATGGCCATAAAAGGATGGTTGATGAAAGGGTTTAAAAAATATGATGATTGATGGGGAGTTTGAAGGAATACGGGAGGATTGTTGGGATAAAAAAATATTGTTGTTGCTTTTCAAAGTCACAAATATATTTAAAATGGGATGGTATTAGTTGGATTACGAGAAGATATTTCTGTGAGTTTTGTTGGTATTCATAAAACAGTCTAAAAGTCGGTTTCCGGAAGTTAATTTAAATATGGATAAGGCAGTTTTTTATGAAAATACGTACAAATGTCATTATCACCAGATTTTGCCTGTTTATTTTTTAAATTGACGAAACGCTTGCAAATTCCCTTGTTTATAGTTTATTCTGGTATGCATTATGTATTTTAAACTGACTTTCGCTATAAACGTTTGTTATTAATAGCATTCTTTCCCGTACATTCAGCTTCCCCATAAAAAACAAAGGCTTTTCTGTATCGCATTATGAAATGCCATTAAGAGCACTGAGCATTGCATAAATGACTCTCATGCAAAAAACCAACACATGACTACGGTTATTACTTACGACAAGACAACAAAAGCTCTATGCCGTTGTTCAAAATGGAATTACCTTTTAAGCATTCTTTCCCGTACATTCAGCTTCCCCATAAAAAACAAAGGCTTTTCTGTATCGCATTATGAAATGCCATTAAGAGCGCTGAGCGTTGCATAAATGACTCCCATGCAAAAACCAACACATGACTACGGTTATTACTTACGACAAGACAACAGAAGCTCTATGCCGTTGTTCAAAATGGAATTACCTTTTAAGCACAAATGACGATACACATTTGCCATATAAAATGAACATTATAATGCCATTTAGTTCCTACGCTGTAAATACACGGTGGTAGCACGTTATACCCTAATTATCCAATAAAACCCGGGTTTTCCCTGTATTTTTCCGTATTTATCGATAAAAAACGGTTTTTAGCGTGAAAGCTAAAGTTAACTAAAGTTCCTATTGATTTTTATGGAATAAAGAGTGAATTATGGGGAAAGCAAATTAATTTGTAGGGAAAGAGAAAGCACAGCCTGCACAACATGGAAACTATTAAGTCATCCTAAAAACTATCTCTGAATACGTTGTATATATCCGCTACTGGTTCTGCTTGTCCAATAAATTAATGAGCTTAACAGAACGCAAGCAGACAAGTAAATTCCAGTTAATATCCAAAATAATCTTGGGCTTGCATCTCTGGACGTAATATACACACAGTGTGTTTATATGTATTACTTACAAAGCAAAACTTTCTCTTTTAATTTACTCCTTTTGAAGAAGGAAAAGGTAATGGTGCATAGAGATATCACCTTGTATATAATTTTCATTGCTTTTGCTTTCATTTCCCCTGGAAAGTAGAATAAAGTAGATTAAAAAGGAATTACAAATCAGTTAAGTCCCACTAAAATATATTTATATCGTAGCACCCGACCTGAATTACATTCGCACTAAAAGTAAAACTATGTTTACTTCGTGGGGGGTCTTTTATTACCCCGTATTTCATTTTTTACTGTGGGGCAGCTGTCGGCATAGATTTTTTAGGGGAAAAATTAGGTTACAACTTAACCCAATCACCTTTAATAAATTTTATGCATGATTGCCAACATTTCCAATCAATAGGTTAACAGGCTGACAGTAATTGCTTGGAACGTGGGTGGTCGATACATACATAGTTTATGAACGATGCATAAAATTGAGGAGGACATGGATAAATCCATTCAAGAAAAGCATACAGATGTCTAGACAAGTCTTATTGCGTAACCTATATTGATCTTCCATCTATCCAGTGCAGAGCTATAATTATCTTAGTACAAGAACCGAACCAGAAGTTGAACGTATGCCATGCATATCGTTAACCCTTTGATTACATTTTTTATTCTGGTAGTACAGAACTTTGTAATGGAAAGCTATACTAGGAAATCTAATCTAGATTTTGGAACATATTGTGCCAGAAAAAAAGTGTTAAATAAATGGGGAAAGATAAATTAGAGCTGAAGCTGAATGAAAAAACAAGTATTTCCTTGAGAATGTAACAAGCGAAACCAAAAACCAAGTCCAGCGGAGCGTAAAGCATAGCTAAAAAACCCAATAGTATTTTATATGGTGTCACAAGGAATCTGGCTTGAAAGAGATCTGAAATTTTAGGTGATGCATGAGTGAACTCATGGGATTATATATTGTATATGCAAATGTACCCCAAAGAAAGTTTTGTAATGGGAAATAACAATACCGTGTTTTAAAACTTTCTCTTTACCTTATTCATATGGAGAAAGCTCATTAAAACCGATACAAACCAACTTTCTCCTTTACTTTCTAGCAAGACACCACCACATGTGTGATATATGGCAAGATATTGCTAATAAACCGTCCCATCGGGACTGTAGCGACCTAATAATTAATGTAGACACATTATTAGCCACGGGAATGGATATGACCGGAAACAGTAATGCGTAATACAGCTGCCAAATGTATTGGATAATATTGTAAATTTCCAATAAAAAACTGTGACACTAATAAACTGACCTCTCCAACCATGCTGAAAAATGGATGGTGTATAAAAAAAAGGGTTATATATACACACACAGTCTATATTAGATTAATCACACCTAATTTATTGGTGTTCTTTCTTGAGCCAATTGGATTTGGCAATTGGCACAGAAAACTGTGTAATAATCATGATAATAAGAGAACTACTGGAGCTCTCATCTTAGACACAATAGCCATAATATAGACGAGACACATAAAAAATGATTCACTTGTAGTAGGGATCTAAATAGGCATACATGATTAACAGTTGTCTTCGGAGAGTGCGTTATGGGACTCTGAGGTTTGGTCAGAAGAAGAAGAAGAGTCATAAAATAATAGAGAGAATAAAAAAGACAAAACAAATTTCCTCCATTTGAAAACAAGTCGCATAAAGCCACTTGGGATGTATAAGAATGTACACAAAAGTGGTTTATTTTATGGGAATAGGCATATAAATGCAGTTATTTTGTTAAGAAGAAGACTGTTAAAAGAAGCAATAAGGGAAATGAGGTCAGAGTGTGTGTATGCATATGCCTATCTAAATATTTTAGTTGACCAAGACCAAAATGTATAATACTCATTGTGTATAATAAGACTACGACAATCTTTTTTTATTAAGCCCTATAAAAATAACATAGTCACTTGGTTTATATTGTTATATCCAAATACAGCGAAAACTTCCATTTTTGCAAGGAACATGACCAAACTCAACAGACTCATTGCAAAAAAAAATTTTTTTGCGCACAAGAACCTAGGTCAAGCCTTAATCTGATCCGATCAATATAGCATAACATAGCTATACATAATGTTTAGATCTTGATATAACCTATATAGAAAAAAAAATTGATTTCGTAGGGAATATTGTCACACTGACTGGATTATATGGAAAATTGTCATTTAATTGAGGAGAGTGTCCTCTTGTGGGGGTGAGCGAGTGTGGATGTTGGGCTACATTTTATTTGTAGTGAGAGAGATCATTGCAATATTTATTGTTATGAAGCCAAAAACAGTATGAGATTTTTAATCAGAATGGAGGTCGTGGTTGGTTAAACGTCTGCCATGCCCATAAATAAGATGCTCATGGCTTAAGAAGGTAGAAGAGAAGAGATCGTAATAAATAAGGACTCAATCATGATATACAATGATTAAAAATAAGATTGAGAATCGATTTATCATCGTCATATTTTCAATGAACAATGATCAATACATGTGTGTACATTTGAATGATGGACAGTTTATGGCTGTGTATTTCACAAGATGCAATGCAATGCTTTGTAATGCATTTTAAATTAGGTAGGTACAAAATTAGGTGGATGTGTATCAAGATCCATTTACGGGAAAATGGCACATGTTAAAATTAAAAGCGTTTTTATGGTGGGCTTTTACGGCGACAATAAATACATAAAAATACAAAAAGTTTATTGCTCAGAGTAGATATATTTAAGATGCTTATAACATTGTAGCGGATAACCTATTTGATGAAGCTTGAGCAGCATCTTCATAGAATAAGTTAAGAAAAGGAGAATAGCCTCTATAAATCTCCACTACAATCATCATCCTCCTTCATTCAACATTTACAGCCATAAAAAGGCGGATCACGTATCTCCCTTGTATACACAATGTATTCTTAAATTTAATGCGCACATTAAATAACGAATTTTTTAAAAAAGTATCCTCCTCTTTTCTAATAAACTGTGTACCGATTTGCTTTGTAAATTTAAGCAAACAATTGTTTAAATGGAAATTTTACCAAGTTGCCTGTAATTATTATTGCCTACCTACCTGTTCTACATAAAGCTTAAAAAATTCAGTAGGAATATATAATAATAAAAAGTTGATTGACTCCATTCAAAATTCCCAGCATGTTTTTTTAGCTAAAAAAGGGTTATGGAATGTTTGAACGTGACCTACAGATAAAAAACATATTAAAATAACATTATGGGCTTGACTTTTGACACGTAATATAACATGACACGTAGCATCATCAAAGTCAACAATTATTACATTGTTCTGAGTATATATGCTATATGCTCATTATTAATTGTTTAAAGTAAGATGTTGACTGATGGTTTGTAACTGACACGAAATTGAAATTGATAAATGAGTCTCAGCATCTTAATCCAATAAAAAAGCCACCAAGAGTGAGTGTGGACAAGTTGAGATAATATGTTTTGTGTCATTTTCATATCTAAAACCGGTTAACCTATCAATGCACAAATGGAAAGACATTTTTTGGTAAAATAATTGCTGATTATCATTTCCTCCGTCAAGTGGCTTCAGTCTTGGCGTCAACCAAAATGTCTTGCTGATGACAATGCCACAGCATTGTTACGACCTTCGCCAGTTTCTTTTATTCGATTGATGCTGAATGATTATTGTGGCTACCACTTGTACCATTGTTAAACTGAATTGATCAAACTGAAGCGCATTAGCAAATAGTGATTTCACAGTGGTACCTTTTTTTGGTAGGCGACGCCATATCATTATGTAACTGACACATGGTCACTCATATGCATTGTTACGTATTGTTAGCAATTCAGTAGTAAATTACTGACTGACTTGAATCAAGACCACTTGAGCAATGTATGTATATCATTCATGTGGACAGATCAAGAAAATACTAATTAGCTTAAATGAACGGATTCAAGAAAACTCTATAATTATCCGTTTGGTCTGATTCTTAATAAATCGCTTTGAATTTGATATTTATTTAAGGTGGGAATGCCAAAATGTGCTTTTATTTAATTGGACGCATGTGCCGTTAAATGCCATGCAAAATTGGTTATTATGATATTAGAAAATACTAAGAATTTTTTTGACGTCAAAGTTTTTATGTACGATTACAACGAAGAAATGCATAATCTGTCATATCCATTACAAACCATTAACAGAAGATCTTCGATAGGTTTTCTTTCGATTGATTCTAAAAAATAAATTCTAAGAACAGTGATTTTGTCCATTTTATTCAAAATTCAAAGAAATCCCAACTTTCAAAAGACTATCCTGTTAAATCGGCACACTTTCGGAATACCAATCTCGGATTTTATTTCTTCTCCGAAAGAACAAAAAACTCACATTCTGCAAACATATGGCAAATCTCAGAACTCAAAACCTTTAGTCCGAATTCAGATGCAAACCCATGTGCACTTTTTACATATTATTATCTTTCTTACTTGTGCATACGCAACAAAGTGTGAAAATTGAGTCTCACTCTCAAAAGAATGTTCCAATCCTTTCTGTTTCTTTACATAGGTTATCTTCTTGTAATCCAATGAATGTATGAATGGAAGACACGCTCTCTTATCCTTTTTAAACCATTTTAAAATCCTCCAAGCAAATAAAAATTCATAAGGCAGCGACTCAATGTATATATAACATTTCTCTCCTTCTCAAACCATTTCCCATCACGAAATTTTTCTGTACGTGAGCCAAACATTTTTTATATATTAAAACCATTGTAAAAGCCTACTTTTAAACAGTATTTCTTCATCTTTACACTTCTTTTCCGGTTTCACGCGTAAAAAACTATGAGATAGACAGACTTCCATGTGACATCCCAAAAAATCTCAAATTTATTATGAAAATGTCACAGTCCTCCACACTTTTTTATTATAAAATCTGGAAATATCTGGAACTGTACAAGTCTCAGACTCTTTCTTGTCCAACCAGAGTATATCTGGATGACGTAAGCGAAAAAGAACTTGGTTTTTTAAGAAAAAGAAGGAAAACACTTGTGAAAAGATTCCTGATTCATTTTGAATGGTTGACTGGCTCTAAAATACATTTTTACGACTATCCTTTTTTTCCTCCTCGTTGATTCTTCATCTTTTTTCTTGGTCTCCCGAGAAAAAAGGCGAAGTGTGAAAATTGTGCTGACTGATGACGGTGAGCACTGACCTTAGCTATCTTGTCTGTATTTTTGCGTTACACATAAAAAATATACATACATTGGCAGAGTGCATCAAATTCGCCTTTCGTATTTTCGGCTTCACTTCCTCCGCTGATAATAAATATCTCTATTTAGGGTACGTTCACAAGTTACGTTGAAAAATGATATTTGTTTTCGGCTTCACTTCCTCCGCTGATAATAAATATCTCTATTTAGGGTACGTTCACAAGTTACGTTGTGTACTTTATGAATGGCTCCTTTCAAAATATATACTACGCAGTAGATAAACTTTGCACTTGAGTTCAATTGAAACCCATTCAAAAGTTTCTTTGAAAAGTAAATTCTAAACAAACTCCGGATGAGATTTCTCTGAAAAAAGAGTCAATCGAAATTGAAAGCGTTTTTGAGTGAATGAATGCATCCTTTTGTTTTTATTTGAACACCCAATTCTGTTTCTTTTCCAAGAAATTTTTGTAGTTAAAATACAAATGCATCGGAAGAGAATTCCGAAGGAGAAATAAGGATCTCATTAGAGAACAAGAGCAAAGTGAATGGGATTTCCCCACAACTTCCCTCCTCCTCCCCTCCTGTTCCACCCACGCATTAGTAAAGGATTTTTTTCCAAGCTGTTTTAATTACATGCTATTATGTGACTCTGCATCTGGTTATCTGAATACAAAGGCGGAAGTACAAAACACTAGTTTTTTATTTTATCTCGACTGAGAATCTGTAAGCTGTATTTAAGAACACATGGAGGGCATTATGAAAGAGCAGGCTGCTAATTAGCACTTCCTCCATCGTTATTTTTTATTCTTTCTTAATGAATATTTTAGCCTGACTCTCGTTTACTCTTCCGGTAAAACAAAGAATTGAATCTGAATACTTATTTTTCTCCAGCCTGTGTATAAATTAAGAAATGTTGACAGTTTTTTAGTCTTGGCCCACTCTCAGCATAAATGACCTAAATTTCATTTGGAGTAAACAAGAAGTATTTCACATATTTTTGCCAAAAATCACAGTGCAAGTCACACTTACATTCACTTTTTATTACAATTTAGACCAAACACGGTGGTCAACATGGTCTTTCACGATATGTGAAAGTAATAACCTACTTTCTACCCAGAAAAGCGTATAATTCGTGATATAAGTTATAATATACGTACAGTGTGAACCGGGTAAGTAGACCAAGCTATACCCACTCCACTTTCCTTCTTGGAGTAAACCTTGCCT
>JAHZNG010000851.1:0-13149 GCA_027744375.1 Orchesellides sinensis
TCTCTGTTTTAACTTCGCACGCATTGATTTATTTTCACTTATTCAATACAACATGTACATACATGCCGAATACCCTTTGCTCTTATTATATATTGCATTGCATTCTAAATTGTCGAATTTTTATAGTTCTGTTCAAATGCTTAGAACTGTGTGGAATTTCGCAACCTGCAATTTACTCTTGCAATCTTTGCTAAATATATCTCCTTTTTACTAGGTATTAAATGCTTTAGAACGAACTGAATCACCAACTATCCCGAAATCTAATATGTAGGAGAAACACTTTTAAACTAAAAATTCAATTTTTAGTAGCATTAAAATATAGCTGATTGTAGGCGAATTCAAAGAGTATTTGTGTTTGCAAATCTATTCGTTATGTCTTGTTTTCAAAACTATCATTTTTATTTGTTCATTTTAAATAATATTTTAGCTAGCATAGAAGTAGACTAAGTGGGAAACACTATCACAACAAGTGAATGTGAAATGATGGCGAGAAAGTGAAGACATAAAGCAAAGTCGAGTATGTATTGTGATATATGCTAGAAGTCCTTTTGAAGGACTGTCAAATGGAGGACATCAAGTGTGTAATGCTTCTATTTGTATAGTGGCTCTATTCTGTTTGCCTCTTCTTCTCAGCTCTACTTTTCTCCTCTTTTTTAATACCACAAACACCACGTCATTTTTTCTCTCTTTTATGTTACCCTTACTTCAGTGTACAACGACTGTTATCGTCTTTTTTTGCCTCAAGAGCATTCCACTTCCGTTTCCTCCTTTCCTTCGAGCCTTTCTTTTTTCCTGCTTCCACAAAATGTAACCAAGAACTCAGTAGATGGTATTTTGCATTGAGTTTTATTAATTTTTTACTGAGCAGTTTGCAAAGAAGCTTATGTAAAGAGGCAGTCAGAAAAGTTGTGTACATTTGAGTAGTATTTCTTAAACACAAGGTTTAATTGTTATGTAAAGTTGAAATCCAAAAAATTGACATCATTTTAGGCGTACTTGCGTTAATCAATTATACAAATACCAGGATACCATACTTTAAAGTGAAAGTAGATTGTCACAGAGAACTTTCCATTCCCACATGTTATATATTCTTTCTTGCTAGCGTTAACAGCATCTTTCCCATTGTAAGAAATGCATACATATTATTTTCTCTTTCTCCCACAAAATGGCATCGTTTTGTACATGCATGGGACCTGAATAATGCAAGCGTACTCAAAGCCATTCTCCCTCGTCACAAAAGAAAAAAGACTTATTGCAAACAGTTTTGTCTCAGAATAAAAGATTGAAAAAATGGGCAGCCATAATCTCAGCATGCATTTTTTGGTTGTTAACCCCATGTAGTGCTCATGCTGTATTGTCGTCGTATACAATCCCAAAGAAATACGTTAAGAAGTGCTTATTCATAAGCTTTATTTATGGTACGTATATAAGCACCCCCAACCCCAAGAAAAGGAAAGAAACTCTAAATATGCACGAGCAATATATTTTGTAGCATCGCATCTTCGCTCGGTCCACAGTTTTTGTAGCTTTAGAGCCTTCTTTCTTGCCTTTTGACTCAGACTGCCTGTTGGATGCACTGAGCAAAAACATCAAATAAAGAGCAATGCCCCATGTAAGAGCTGCTTTCTATGAAGCCGAGAGTGTAAAGAGTAAAGATGAATAGGGTTGACATTGTCATGTGGAATAAGAAGAGGAATGAAGTGCAGAATGATAAATTCTTTATGACTTCCGTTTTTTCTTCTTTTATATGTGTAGGCACGGATTGACACAAGCAAGACCGTCGTCGGAGAAGGAAAAAGAGAGGAAGCATAGCGTACTTTGTACAAGTAAGAAATGCATGTAGATTAGAGGAGGTTACTGGAAGAGGGGGAACTAGAGACAAGCTCAACTTTTTCCTTGTGTCATCACCGGATCCCATCACATCCACCAGCCCACCCACACCATATCATCATCCCAGCGGTTCATGCTAGAGTAAATGCGATGTTGACGTCTTAGAAGTCTTAAAACAAAATCATCTTCCTTTGTGGNTCTCAATCATCATCCCAGCGGTTCATGCTAGAGTAAATGCGATGTTGACGTCTTAGAGGTCTTAGAAGTCTTAAAACAAAATCATCTTCCTTTGTGGTTGACATTACAAGTATGTGACGCTGGTAGTGAAACAAAAAGAGTCCTTGAGTATTGACGGATTTTCACTCTTACCAGCGCATTTCACATTTCAAGACTTTTCGGATGAGAGACAAGGCTAAAAGAAATCTAAAAATGTGTCTGTCTTCCTTTGTGGAGAAAGCTTCCGAGTGATTGGGAAGGGTGGACAGAATTATACAGAAATACACGCATCGCCCACAACCCTTTATTTTCTCTCCGGATCAATGCTATACGAGCTAGTCAAGAAATCTCTCAATAAACTGAACTGACTCGAGTGATATATATCTTATCTCAATATCCTTGAGTATTGACGGATTTTCACTCTTACCAGCGCATTTCACATTTCAAGACTTTTCGGATGAGAGACAAGGCTAAAAGAAATCTAAAAATGTGTCGGTCTTCCTTTGTGGAGAAAGGTTCCGAGTGATTGGGAAGGGTGGACAGAATTATACAGAAATACACGCATCACCCACAACCCTTTATTTTCTCTCCGGATCAATGCCATACGAGCTAGTCGAGAAATCTCTCAATAAACTGAACTGACTCGAGTGATACATATCTTATCTCAATGTCAGTAGTCCGTGTCTCCTTTTTTCTATTTTCGACAAGGTTTTAACTAAAAAAGTAAGATACTGGGCATCGGATTGAGGGATAAAGACCACGGAACACATCTGGACTAAAAACTTAAATAAGATACCCGTACTAGGACAAGGCGCTTTTGTATTACTTACTTTGACTGTCTCCTATGTACAAATTCTGTTAACATAGTGGTAAAAATGGAATGAATGTGTGAGTGTGTGATTTAAAGTTAAGTAAATGAAAAAGTTAAAGTGCAGTTCTTTTAGAAAACATATCTTTTAAAGGAAGTGAGATAAAGAAAAGTAAGTAAACAGAACAGGAAAAAAAGTTTTATAAACTAAGTTTTAAAGCGCAGTCATTACCGGTAGCCAAAACCATCATCATTTAGAGAAAAAACCCATCAGCACCACCATCATGACGTTAAATCTTCCCGTGCTCACATTCTGCGCTATTTTGGCCATCGGAAATCATCCATCAGGTAAAATGGCTTTTTATGATTGCCTCTGTTGATATATTAAAGTAAGAAATGCTGGAATGCTTTCCTTTTTACAGCTTGTGTTTATATCTTTATCACGAGAGCATTTTGTATTGTATTGGAATTCTTACACTTGTTTACTTACGATGAATGAACCCAAAAAGTTTTTTATCTAATGGGGTAATGCTATGCGTGGGGAAAGCATGGAAGTTTAGTGAGGCAGAGAGAACTTTCGGTTTTCTGTATGAATGACTTTATTCGCTCTTGTATAGGTTTGGATAGACCCACACAATGAGCAAACCGTGTAACAACATGAAGAATAGATAAAGCTAGCAACAAAGATGATGCTCTGTTGAGGTTATACTTACGGCTTTACTCATTTCAATTTTTGAACCGAAAGGCCTTAGCGTAACAGGGAAGGGAAACCTATAGACTTAGTACAAAGTATGCCATATAAAATGCTGAATATGCAGCTAGTTTCAAACTTAATTTCTACAAATTTGTGTATCGTAGTGTAGATTTGTAACAGTATAATGGTAATACAATAAGAGGTTAATAGAGTTACTCCATTAATTAAAGCTAATTTGTTCAGCCTTGTTTTTGCAATATGATGCGCTTGAAAGTCAGCTGGAAGCTAAGCCATTATCAGTTTATGCGTGGTCAGATATAGATTAGTGTGAATTTTGCCATTAAGATATCTAGAATTGTTAAGTATATGAAAATAACATTTTAATGCAATGTTTTAAAATTTAATTGTTATGCAAATTAACCTTTAAAACTATTGCGTTATTGCGTATATTCATGTTATTTATCCAAACTGGATATTTGGTTCACAATGAATCTAAATTAAATCACATACACTAAAAACCATGTAGGTTTCTTGCATACGAATTGAATTTATAGCTAATCTAATTCGAAATGAAAACTTGGTATAGGAGAAACTCTTGAAAAATGGAAATCTTTTTGGTAATGGTAAGTACGCTGTAGCGCTTATTTAGCAAAATAATGTGATTTACTGTACATCGCATGTTCCATATATTTCATTACACCATGAAAACAATTCTTTAACTTTGCATTGTTAATCGCACTGATTTAAAAAGCTCGACGATAAAGTCTAAATTCCTACAATTTATACTTTCACCTACAGCTTGCATTGAACCCTACATATATAATAAAACTTTAAAAACTGTTCTATATATTTTGGAGAAACTTTCTTTACCAACGTTGTAAAAATATTTTTACGATATAATCAATACAGAATAATTTGCATAAATTAGAATTAGAGAAACAACTTTTCTACCAGTTTTTTATAACTAAATTGTAAAGACAGACGTGTGTATTTTTCTTTTCATTTTGAAAAATGTAGAGATAAAAGACTTACTAGAATGAAAAAGTATTATGGAGACGTGGGAGTACATGCCTTGCTAATTTTCAACAGGAAGAAGAAGGTGAATTAAAGAAAGTTGCATAAGTTAATAAATAAAAGAAAGTCTATGCACTTGTCGCGTCTCATACAGTTTTTTCGTCTTGCTTTATATAAAATGTGCATTTATTTCCCATGAAATGTTTTATGGATGAGGATGAGCGAGGTATCTTAGAGTCAAAATTGAGTAACAGAAAAGTGCGTAGAATTGGAAAATACGTTGAGCGAAATGTACAAACGAGGCGGTGGCTTTTCCTTTACTTTCTTCTGAAAAGAAATGAATTCAAAGTGGTCCCTAGCCAGCAATATGTATTGACTAATGGGTGATGAAAGGGTTGTGTGTAATCGTATGAACCAAAAAATGCGGTTGCTGCGAATAAATGAAATATACAATAAATAAACTCAATTTGACTCGTTGTGGGAAAAGCTGCGTTTAATCAAACAATTCGATTCTACGTCCTTGTTCCATATCTCTTTTGACCTGACTGACTTTGACTTGTTTACACCCTCTTGGGTATTATGTATCCACACAACGTAGCCACACAATCTATAAATTCTGCAATGAAAGCTGCAATTTTGGAAATGTTGCTCTATTCTCAGTTTGAATCGATCATGTGGATCATGATCTTGATGATAATTCTTTTAGATCGTATTTACAACACGGCAACACAAGAGAAAGTTTCTAAAACGGAAATTCCCCATTGTTATCCAGTCAACGCCAAAGTCTGCACAGCCGAAGCATAGTGTTTTGGCATACACAATTAGTGTATTCTGTTGTGCTAGAAAATGTTTGTATTATGTATATACCTGCACGTATGTGGCTTAAATGCTCTTTTTATTGCTATTGTGCGTAAATAGTGAGTAAGCATTGAATGCATTTAAAACAGTCTGGGTGGCGATTAAACTGTTTTGTTTTCTTTTCCTGAAAGTTTTGCTTCAGTACGTGCTTAAAAAACAAGTATATAAATACAAAGGAAAGTGGATTTATCTCTAATTGCCGGGTAATTTGGCAGAGGACCAACCAAACTTTTTTCCGATTCTTCTTCACAAACTTGTTTGTGGAGCTACTACAATCCTAGATATGCAGCAAAGTCAAAGTCGTCCTCTGTGGCATTGTAAAATTTGCATAGAAAAGGCGTTTGGCAGCAATGGACTTTTACAGGAGAGATTTTACTTTTTCTAAATAGGTATCTTCACAAAAAATCCCTCCCTTTCACTAAAACTTTCACTCAGCATGGATGCAAGTGTGCGGTGAAATTTGGACTGGTGTGTGTGCAGTTGGCTTTTATATGCAATGCATAATGAGGACGATGACGACTTTACCATGT
The DNA here is from genome assembly GCA_027744375.1 of Orchesellides sinensis. Classification (NCBI taxonomy): domain Eukaryota; kingdom Metazoa; phylum Arthropoda; class Collembola; order Entomobryomorpha; family Orchesellidae; genus Orchesellides; species Orchesellides sinensis. The sequence continues at coordinate 5,951 of JAHZNG010000851.1, forward strand.
TTTAGAGAAGTGGAAACGATTGAGCTTGAAATTGTAATAGACCAATGAAAATTAGAATAGTTGAAGTTATATAATGATGCATGTATATTTTCTTGAAGATGTAGTTTTCTTCATTGTAAATGTATCTAGGAGAGTTTGTGTTGCTGGCACATGTGTTCATGATATCCTTGCTTGTTTGTGCATTTGTTAAACGCGTGCCCATGATGTTTAATCTAAAGTCAAGAATAAGTAATGCTTACCACAATAGGAATTCCCATTTAGCACCATATGATTGTTTGCATGTAATCGGGGTTCAATGAAAGTAAAATTACTTTCACTTAATAACTAATAGTATGTATGTATGCATCTAGTGATATGTTTAGTATTCTTGAAAGCTCAGGAACAGGGCATGCATGGACAAATGAAAGGGAATCGTTTCAGTTTTCCCCAGGGAAATCCAGAACTTGTTGGTGAAGATGGAGGAAGAGGAGATACAAACAAGTAGATTAATGGATGACAAACGATACATGCATTTTAAAGACTCTCTTTAAGTTAATAAAACTCTTTCTGTAAATACAAACGTCTTTTTAAGAAATGGGAATGGACAGTATCTAAATAGTTATTACAATTTCAAGATGATTGTTAGCCGCAGAGGTTGACGATGGAAGCCCAACTACGTAAATAGGAAGCTACTTAATTCGTTTTCTGGCCACTAAAAGCTTTTCATATTATACGTATCTGTCCATTAGGAGTAATTCGTCCCGGATTGTTAGCTGTCGTGTCGTTATCATCATGATCTGTCCGATTTTTTATTTGACTGTGATTACAAAAGCTAATATTTTTCGTTTGTCATGCCCCATTATTTGCAAAAGGGACGAGTTTTACAAAAGCAATTTGTTGAGAAAATACTTGTCATTCCAAATTTGTTCTCTTTGGACTGTTTCCTAATTACATTTTTTGTTTCAAAAATGCCAAACGATTAAAAAGAAGATATAATATTATTCAGTCAAACTCAATTGTCCCTAATATTATATTTTCCATTGTTAAGTGTGTCTCAACATTACAAATGTAGTCAAACTTGGCCTGTTAATAATGATAACGATGAGGACTGTATTGCCAACGCCAGATCAAGTTTTATCAAATGCAACGGTTTTTCATACATTTTTGTGAAGAAAGAAAGAGAGCAAGCGGCTTTTACTAAATTTCCTTTTGTGGAACTGGGTGAAAAATTTTATTTTCTTTTTCTATGTTGGCTCTGATTCTGATTACTTGTCTGTTAATGTAACTTAAATACATTTTTTATTCTTTTTTCCCCAGCCAGTGAACATTATACTACTCACGGGAAGAAAGTAAAAGCATAGTAGCTTCATAAGCTTTCCTGCTATCTGACTTTTTTGTCTCTGTCCCTTTGAATGCACACTATTTCCTTTGAAAAGGGTTTTTGTGAATGACTGAATTAAGTTGACTGCCTCCGATAATGACATTTTTTATTTTAGATGTGTTGCTGGCATCAATTGCACCCATTCATGCCAGAAAATCTGCTTAAGTGACAGCATAATATCATCACCATCATTTCATACCGCATGCACAGGTCATCATCACTTTCACCATCCTTTTTTCCTTTTTTTAACAAAATAACGCGAATCAAGTATTACATTGCATGGATAGCCCTTCTTATACTATATAATATAAGAAATATGATACACGGTGAAAAGCATCAAATGTCAGATTCGTGCCCTTCGCAAAAGAAGACAGATTACCAAATCTTCACTTCACTAAAGAGAGTTGTTCAAGTACAGGATCCAATGTTTCTCGTTCATGGAAAAGTTTCACTACGGCCGTAAATGAGTTGGTGTTACAAAGAAAGTTTTATTGTTGTAGTAGCCTTATTGTATTCATTTGCAAACTATGAAGTAACTAATTTACAAGTACATTTTTAAAAACAGGTTTACATATTTTTTTAAATCATCGAATAACAATAAAAATTACCTACATTTATTAAAAAACATTATATAATGATTTTTTAGCTGGCAGCGTTATCAAAGTAGAGGGTGAAAGCTATCAGTATATGCATGTTTCTTTATAGCGTTGGCGGGAATTAGGTGACGATGCTTTCCTGGCTTTGCAACAATTGTTCTATTAAACATTAAACACCACATTCAATAAGACTCGTCTACAAAAAGCCACAGTGTTAGGTTTCGTTGTGTATTTTTAGCATGCATTTTAGAATTGGGTTTTGACTACTTTACTTGCACTTTCAGTACAGAAAAGGGGGATGGTAGGTGCACTTTCCTAATATATATCTGGCTTGCTTGATAACGAACTTTAACGAAGTGACCTCCACGTTTTGGTTTAAAAGTAAGCTATTTGCGTTGAAAAACACATTGCACTCTGCACCTGTCTCATCCAATTCATTAGTTTTAGTGCACCAAGGGAGCTTTTAAGCTTACTCGAATCTTTTAATCTAATTATCGCTTGGTTTGACCTCTGGGAAATGATTTTTTGATCCGTAGCTTGTGTGGAATTTCGGTGCTGAGAGATGCGCCATGATCTAGAGATTAGAGAAAGGAGTTTACCAAATAGACTTGTGATTCGCTAAGACATATATTATGTTCCTCTACAAAATGTACAATATAAATGTAATGGAGCATAAAAGGTTTATACCATCAGCCCACAGTTTTCCACCTGGATGAAATGTCTGTGCAGCTTAGCATCCACATCGCACCACCCCACATTCCCAGTGTGGTCTTCTGCTCTCTTCCTCTAAAATATGTTGTAAAATGTTGTTGGAATATGTAAGCCAGCAGAAGTTATGTAGGAGTATGAAGCAAAAATGCTGTTTTGCGGCTGATATATTACTGTAGAGAAAATGGTGAAGTCCATACGGAAACCACATTTATATTTATGTTCATCGTACACTGGACTAGACCAAAGTATGAAAGTCTGCTGAAAATAGAGACGCTTTTCTTGTTCCAAGACACAAACTTCATCGACTCCTTCTTGCGAAACACATGTTCAAAAGCTTTCTTTATAAAGCTAAGAGATATGGGTGAAAGTAGAAAGTAGTGAGAAAATGATGAGTTGGGAGGGTGGCTGGCTGAGTTAGGTGGGTTGGAAATACCCTGCATTATAGGTGTATGTGAAAGTTCGTATATATCAGGCGTGGAATGATCAAATGCAGTCATCCACGGAGATTTTATCTTTTAACATCGTTATCCAAATCGAGTCTGCATAAAATCCCAATTTTTGCAGGCGACACTGACTGACTGTTTAAAAGTAAATGGGATTGTCGAAACAGAATTTAAATTTACAAGCGTTGCACATCCTCCCTAACTGGTCCTAACATGAGTGCATTGAGTTTTTCACTTGGAATTTTCACAGGTGATTTTTAACTAATATGCGTTTATATCTTATGCTGTACAATACATTCCTATTGATTTTGAATTTGACTGGCCTTGTTTTTCAAATTTTTCCTAAAACTGACCTGATTTCCCTGATATCCTAGTGAAGCAGTTTATCTTGTATACTGTTATGGCAAGTATCCAATAATATTTCTAGTAATTATAAAAAACAAACAAAAATTTATCACCCAAATCTCATGTTGGCAGTTCAAGGAACGTAAGATATAAATGGGCTAGGTTTAATTTAAATGGGTCATTTTTGGAAATTTGCCCTTTTAAAATTTCAACGAGCCGAATTGGGAAGAATAACCCAAGTAGCACGTAAAATGAAACTTGCCCCTCCAAACGAGTAATTTTCTCACGCATTTTCCCCTAATGCTATTTTTAGTACAAACCATAGTGGACAGAATTGAATTGAAAGGTATAGAAGCTTCATTCAACAATACACGAGAAAGACAAAGGTAATGTTAGGGTGAAAAGATGAAAGGTGAAACATTTACAGTATTTCTAGTTTATCCCTTAGAAATACGGAGCTCCCTCAACAGTAATTCAACAGCTCAGTCTACTTTTTCTTCTTTGGTGGTCTTGTTTCCCTCCTTTTCACGAATTATTTACAACAAGCTCAAAGTAAAAGTTAGGTAGCAAATCAGACCAAAGTGTGAATGAGTGGTGTTTAAGAAGAAAGGGCGTATTATAGCTATTGTGTTTTTATATTGTTGGGCCCATTTTGCTTTCTAGCTTAACGGATTTCTTCGGTACATTACAGTTGTATACTAGGTATTATTTCACCACATGAGAGCAGGGAGCTCAAGAGAATGTCAGGTAATCTAGAACAACACTGCTGTAGCATCCCATGAAACCCTCTCGTACTCATGTATGTGCTGACAAGCTTGACTTGTAGTAATGCCTTTATAAGGAGAAAGTAACATTTCGTCTTTTTATGGACTACTCTAGAAAAACAACATGAGCTCACAGCTGGAGAGCCTTTCAACGACCCTAAACTAACTTCATTACAATACTCTCTTGGGATGTCCCAACTTCTGATCTTGTTCGCATTTTGCCCCATGGGAAAACGTTAGAGAAATACCTATGTTTACAGTTTGTTAGAGCAGAGCAGAACGAGTAATACAAGGGATGATGACCTTTGCCCTTCTATCATAATATCCAAATAAATGTATGCAATGTATACTTCTTAACATGTTATCAATCTTATCGTTACTTTTGGTAAAACTAAGAGACTAGGACAGTAGTTATTCCGCCTCCTAATAACTACTTAAGATTTTCCTTTAGGCAATATGATGCAATGCCAAAATTATAAAAGAGCTTTATGTCTATGCTCCTCAGTTTGGTCACAATATCACAACCTGGTCCCAGGTGCAAGCTAATCGTAAGTAGCACACTGCATAAGCTTTTGTTTGCTGTATTTGTATTAAAGAGAAATGAAAACGAAGTTTGGGTCGGTTACGTTCCTGTTTTCCGTTGTGTGTCTCATGAACTCCAAAAGGTGTGCGCTAGTTTTTAGGGAAATGGACTATAACGTATAACAATGTAAAGGATTTTAATACATAATACCACCGGAAGGAAAATGAGAGGTTAAGTTTGAATAAGCTTACTGTTAACGGTCGCCATCATTTAAGAAGTATTAAAAAAAACCAGTCCAAAAATACTTTGCATCCTGTGCAGAAAGTGTACCTGACCCACATTGGTAGTTTTGGGAAACGCTGTAAAAATGTATACTGCACAAAACCATACAACTTTCAACTAGTAAATGTGCAAAATGGGAAGGGGTAATATGATTTTACTTAAGTTTTAGTATATTGTGCCTTATTAGCCTTATACAGTTTTGGAATAAATGTTATACTATTGACGTATGTATGTAGAAGAGAGGACATTGAATGAATTCTAATGTTAAAACGCATTTGTGCATTTCCTATGGGAAATAACATGCCAATTATTGATCATATGGAGGCAGGTAAGGCTTTGTCTCGATACTGGCCTTTTCTTGTGAAATTTTATTTTTCCTTGCCGAAAATGAGAAACAGTAATACTTTCAGCTTTCATTGTGTCCTGTATTGCACTTTGGGGTAATCATAATTCTTCGATGGTGGATTTAAAAAAGTTTTATCTATGATTATTTATTGATTATCTTTATAGAACATGCACAAATGCAAAATCCATTCTGCAAAATACTACTGCTATAATTCGATGAAAGATTTATTCCCACGTACGTGATCGACGCATTAGTCTACAACGTCCTACTCGATTCCTGCAACTGTGCCAGAAAGGACCACGCCTGAATGGAAGCATAGTTAATCTATAAAAAAGGAAATGAAGATGACAATGAACCTCTTCAAACTTTTCTGAGAGAAGTCAACTCAAGAATAAAAATAGATATTAGATCGTTCATCATCATGATCAAGATACTCATTCTGAATTAAAATGAAAATGCAAGCGGCATGAAAAACTATTCTCCATGCAAGCAAATGTCCTTTGCACATTTTATCTGTCTTAACCTCAATAATACATATAAGACTTGATGAAATGACAGTAGAAAGCCAATATAAGAGAAATGCGTATGCATAATAACGATCATGTATGGGAATGGAAAGTACAACAGACCCACTGCAAAAATTTGAAATATAAGGGTGACTCTTTATCTGCTTGCGTTAAAAAAGTCTTTCTGCCTGTTTCTGAAATGGGAAAGCAAGACATAAGCCAAGCCTGGACAAGTTAGTACTTTCTCTTTGTCATCCGTTTTATTTGTCCGGAAAATATTAGAATTCTTTTAGAAGTGCACATATTAGTATATATTGGATATGTTCACAGAATTATATAAAAATAGGATGTCTCATACTTTTTATTTGCTATCCTCGCGATATTAGCGTTACTTTTTGTGACAGCATCTTAGGAGGGGTTTTTGTCGTTCCAATTTTCAGCATCTATTTTCAGCTCGGAAGCGAGTCAAAGAAAGAGAAAATGACGTTACACAATAATATTACTTTTTTGTTCAGTCCCAATCAGACAAAAAATACAAGTGTTTTGCTGTGTGTTACTCATGTCTTGCTGAGAATGGTGTCTGGACTAGAAATTTCTAAAGAAGGGGATTATAAACGTTTAGGATTTACATTCGTGTACAAAATAAATGTGCTTAAGGATAAGATTAGATGGGAGAGGGTGAATGAGATGAAAAATATGGACTTGGAAACTGGAAAGGAAACAATTTTAGACTTGTTCATACTTTTTTGTATCCTTTTCAAAATTACTCTACTTTTTTGCCTGCAAAGTGTTTACAAACTATCCGCAACAACTTCCTTTGCGTAATCTTTCACTAAGAATAGAGACGAGATAGAAACAAATGTCCAAGGCATATATGCATTGCATGTATTTGTGGTGTAAGTATATATCTTCGTAAGTAAAGTAGGAAGAAAATTAAAACAAGTTACTCAGTTCATCTTTTTTCTATCTCGAGATGAGTTGATTTGACGAGATGAATGCGTATCCTCAGGAAACAAACAAGGAGAAAGCGTCAAGAATGAAGAGGTTTGTTGCCAAAAAACAAGCATTTGCGTGTTAGGAAAGGGCGGAATATTGTAAAAGTTGTACTTTCTTGTTGTGTTTAGTATATTTCATTCTAAACTTTCCCTACTTTGTTGTAAAAAATTGGAGTTTAGTAAGTAACACCTACCGAGTTAGAATTAAATTTAGGGTGAGTGTGCAAGGCAAGTTTTATCTTGCCTGGGGTGAGTATTTAGGTGACGCTGAGTATGAATATTTAATCAAGAAATTGCATAGCGGGAATATTTATCCTTTCAAGGAAGC
>JAHZNG010000852.1:0-10036 GCA_027744375.1 Orchesellides sinensis
TTAGCTGTAAACTCACTGAATCTGCTCAAGTTAAGGCGTAATGAAGAATTTGTTCAGACTTCATTTAGACAAACGGAAAGAAAGGATGTGATACCAGTAGACGTAAGTTGTCAGTAGCATATAAGTCTTATTGTTTACTGAATGGAAGGGATCGATCATATTCTGTGCAATACAATTGTCTTTACTTTTGATAGGAAATACCCTGGCTCCAGGATAAAACTGCAGATTCCTTAGCTGAACAAATGGTAAAGGTGCTAAGTCCGAAAGTCAATTCTGACTCATCAGAAGAAATAGGACAGATCTTCCAAGTACGTTGTATAGTATCTTAAAGCTATGTAATATTGTAGTCTCATGTGAAGGTCATATGCATTAACTAAACGGCTATTCTGTTAGGAATACTCCTGGGATGTAAGAGAAGAAACTACAGCACGTGCATTAACAGAAGCAATCTGTATGCTTACTTGGAATCCAGAGACTGGTAGTTGGGATGATGAATCAGTGAAAAAATTGTTACCGTTATTAGGACTCCCAAATCAGAAAATGTTTCCTATCGTATGGAAACAAGTAGAAGATTATGTAAAGAGGAAAGCAATCGACAAAAGTAAGCAACTCATTGCCAGACTTTGAATGGGAGGCCATAGTTGGGAGTAAGATATTACAGTTTGGTTGCATTTCGTATTAATTCATGGTGCTTTTTGTTGTTTTCAGAAAAATCGGAGGGCTTATGGAATATAATGTTTTCTCTGAATATGACGACGAGTTCAGAATAAATAAATAAAAATATATAATTATTCGTTTTTACAAGTGCCTATTGTTTTAGGTCTCATTGCTACTAGGACTCCTTTATAAATAAAAATAAATAAATAAATCTATATCCTATATAATATAGTTACGATTGGCAGAGTTTGGATTTAGACAAGTCGGTGTTGGGCAAGGGTGTCTAACAAGTTTGCGCATAATTTAAACTCTTCCCGGTGTCTGCTATGTAAAAATATGTATCGCGTATCGTGTAACTGTAATATTGTTTAAATAAATTGCATACAGAATTTGAGATACATAAATAATAAAATCTAAAAAATTCTAGTTTTGTGATGTCTTTTGCATGATTACCATAATCATCGTGTCGCGCATGAGAACATTTTTGACTGGAGGCTTCCATAACCAGGGTTTAACTTTCTTCGTTTTACCTGTTGGGCAATGTATAAATTATAAAGCTTAACTCAAATAACTGTACAATTACAAGGATTTACGTGTGAAAAGTGCAACAAAGAGAGAAAATTAACTTCATTTAGTTTTTCATTACAGTATATATTTTATATCCTTGGATTATCCCATCTTTTTATTTCTAAAAATAACATTTATGCATTCTATGATAGCTGTGAAATCCGACCAAAATGAAACATATGTGGCACTGACACTATATGGGTACACTAAACTGAAAATTCCGAAGAAACGATTTCAAGAGTACCCTTTAAAAGTACTGAGAGTATGCAATTACATGATGAAGTTATGGGAGGATGCAACCTATTTTTGAAAACAGTATGACTTTAAATAAACAGAAGTGACACAACAAATTCGTGGTAAATTAAATAAATACCATTTGCACGCAATTTATTTGTAAATTGAATTATTCTTATTTTACAGTCAGATGGAATACACCTACGCATAATAAATGATAAGCCTTCTTTTTTGCAGGAAAATGTAGCTTTTACAATCCCGTTATTACAATTACAATAATTAGATCATATATCAAGTAAAACTGCTGTGAAGAGTTATTATTACATAGAATGGAAACATGAAATCAACGCCCTGAAAAAAATTAGAGTCTGTTTCGTTAACGTACAATTATTAGAATAAAGAGTACTAATCTTTATTCAGAAATACTAAGTCTAACAACAAATTATATTAACATAAACTAGCAACACTCGCATACCTGTGTATTCTGGAAGTAGTGTCTCCACAATGGACGAATCTTGTCCTGACCACCGACATCCCAAACAGTGAAGCTTATGTTCTTGTATTCAACAGTTTCCACATTGAATCCTGCAAGAAAACAAAATTTGTAATTAATACGTTTACTCGTTAATTCCACGCTGTATGTTACTCATCTACGTCACATGTATTTACCCTTCTGTCTACCTGAACACCTGATCAATACGGGTTACTCAAGCATTACCTATTTCTTAATCATAAGTTTTGCATTCTTTTCTACTACTGACTACCAACCACCACACGATATCTCCTTCCAACCAAAAACTACAAATTTTCGTATTTCTTTTCCGAACATCGTTTTTCGAACCTGATCTTTTAAAATTTTCTACCGCATACAATGAACCACCTTAAGACGTATGTTCCTTTCCTAACTTTGACAAAGCTCTACAGGTATTTAACTACTTTCTCCTCCCACTCGCCACATCCTCAAACCAAACACCAATCAGCTGTACACCCCACATACAAATTTTTTATAACGGAACCTTACCAATAGTAGGAATTGTCGTAACAATTTCTCCAAGTTTAAGTTTATAGAGAATTGTGGTCTTTCCAGCAGCATCCAAACCCACCATCAAAATACGCATTTCCTTCTTGCCAAACAGGCCCTTGAACAGACTTGCAAAAACGTTGCCCATTTTTGTCCCAGTGTTTAATAAATTTATATAAAGTACTCACAAAAATCCGTATAAAAAATTCTCTTCTTTCGTCTCCCTTTTGCTAATTACAAATGGTACACAGCAGGCAGGTATATATATTTTTTTTCCTCCTTTTTTTAACTATCTTTCTTCTCTTTCACACTACAAAACTTTAAATTTTTTTTACAAATAAAATAGATCCTCCGCCATATGAAAACTGTTGTAACTAAATATACAATTAAGAAAGTTAATAGTTATATTTTAAATATATAATTTATTGTAGCTGTTGCTGCTCTGCTGATTGCTAAGTAAAAATAATTTTACTAGTGCATTGTATATTATTTGCTCTCTCTCTCGTCTACTACACAGTTTGTAGTAGCTCTCTGTTCTGATGTGATGGTGACACAAGAAGAACGGAATGATGATGATGATGTAGCAATTGCGAAAGGAGGAATTGAGACCAGCTCAGCTCTCCTCTTCACTTCTTATACAATACGCACTAACACTATCTCTCTATCCCTTTTTATATGTGAGTAGGTATCTCCCTTGTCTCTTGTCTGAAGCATCATCATCATCATCAAATACCGTATGTGTAGGTATGTATAGTACTGAGAAAATACACAGATGGGATTACTACACAGTCCAAAAAAATATAGAAGGGGGTGGAGCTTAATGGGTATCTACTGTATACTAGATTAGTATAGGTGAGCGGTGACGGTGACCTATCCAGTGACATTTTGTATACACAGTAATGTAATGCATAAGGATGACGTGTTGCGTATTGTTATACGTGTCAAAAAGTGAACAAAGTAAACAGTAACTTATCCATACGTTTATGTTAAAAGCACTGTTAGAATCACTGTTAAAATACGTGTACGTCCTTTGTCATATTTCAAAACGTTTTGATGTAATATGCACCCAGTATTTTCATACCGGCGGGGATGAACATAGGGAGGTATTACTAGGATGGGGAAATGGCCACCTATAGTGTTTATTGAAAGGGGTGAGTAATGTGTAAATGCCACGTCATGCGATATTTGAAGTAAAGGCTAGTCTACAGCTCTCCTGTCATTTCCCTATCATACGTCTGCGCAGCGACACAAATAAAATCCACCAAGAGCTTTTTTTGAATCAACACCCAAATCTCTGAGCGTCTACATCAGCTGGTGTTTGATGGAGGCACAATACAACATACCTTGTTTTTTTAATATTCTCAAAAATTATCCTCGTTCATCCCATCAGCAACTTTCTCTTGTTCTTTCTGGTGTATTTACTCAGCTACAAATATCTCATATGATCGGCTGTATTGATAGTGTATTTATAATCTGCGATGTGCTTAATGTTTATGTTTCTCAGCAGCCCATCTTCTTCCTCCTCCACTCTTCTCATCGGTAATAGTAAATACGGGAAGGTATTATGTATTTTATCTTTGTTAATGCGAGTTGCATCATCAGGTGTGGATAGGCGTATCGACCCTACTTGACCTGGACACGTTAAAAGGATTATTAAAAAATATTGGGATGGGGAAGGGAAGAGTTTTTTAAGTGGGGTGGTGCAAGGATTTTTTAATGGCAGCTATGAGAGTTGTAATGAGTTAGTTAGTTATAAATGAGTTTTAGTGATACATTCCTAAAGTTATTTTGAAGTTGAGAGAGTTAAAGATATTGGTGACGCCAGGAGTCCCTGCAGAAGAGTCGGTATGCAATGTCATGCTTACTGTATCAACGGTCAGACCCTCGGAATGAAGACTGGTTGCCTTTAAAATCTCAACAGGTGTGAGATAATGCTTTTGAAAATTTGGGTTGTTTTTTTGTTGTATTTGATATTTTATTGGAAATTTGTTTTGATTTTGTAGATTCGCTTGAGGAATCTGGTGCAACTGGTGGGAGTAAATTTGAGGACGAGTGAAAACTACTCGGAGCTTTATTTTACACTGCATGTGACTCCATTGTCGGCCCCGTTCTTTACGAGTGAGAGAGTTCCTAAGAAGGCTGGACAAAGAGTGTATATGTGGAAGGAGATTGAGCCGGAGCAGGCGTATTACTCGGGAATCAAGTTGTCTGCGAAAGGATGCACCGTGAGGATATGGGCGAAAGGGAGGGGAGGAAAAGTGCCAGGCTGTGTTAACTTGGGGAGTTTATTTGGAGGGGTTGCATAGACTTGGGTCTCAGAATGATTGGAGTTCGGATATGTTTGAGGATAATGTTATATTGTTCAGAACTCCGTTTGGAGTGTTTACGGAGGAGTCGTGCATTAAGCCCCGCCCTACGTCTTTAACTAAATATTTAGTGATCTCAAAAGCAATGTCTGAATGTAGACCGTCGTACAAATGTAAATTGTTGGCGTCTCTGCATAGGAAACAAAGATCTATAATTGAGGAGGTTTGAATTTTAGAAAATTTTATGTGGTAATGGTAATTATTGTGTACCTATTTAGTATGGGTGAGTAAACTTGTTTTTAATGGTCAAATTATAGGTGGAGCTATCAATCGATTTAAAAGCAGAATGTGAAATACTCGCCTTTCCTGGTGCTGGCAGTGGTTTAGTGCCTCCAAATGAAAAGAGAATGATCTTATCTAGTCGCGGACGAAAACTCCGACCCGGATCAAAGAAAGCTCAACTTGCACTCAAAAAGCAGATTGATGAAGTTAGGTTTAAGGTTTTATCGCTTGCTGAAGAGAAAGGACGTGCGGAAGGAAGATTACAGCGTATTAAGAAAGAACGGCTAGGTTTGGATGAGATGAATAGGGAACTTGTTCGTAGAATAGAGGGTTTAAACAATGAGAGGCGTCGTCTCCAGCAATTTAAATTTAGTTTAATCGAAAAAAGACATCAACTTTCTCGACTGCGCTCAGATGTCTTTCAAAGGAAAAAGCAGTTAATTTCTGAACTGTCTGTAATATACCCTTTGACCCTGGTAAGGTCTTTTTAAATTTCACTATTTTTAAAGAATGCATTGTTCTTTGTAGCCCTTCCGTGAGGTGTACTAATATTGATGAAGATTATTGTTGCTTGTGTTAATTAGATTGACAGTGTCAAGAGATATTCTATAAATGGGGTACAACTTCCTGAATCTGATCTTCAGGGTTATGAAGGGGGTGGGCAGGCGTCAGTGGCTTTAGGTTACACTGCTCATCTGGTTTCAATGCTATGTTTTTTCCTTGGAATACCGCTTCGTTATCCCATTCGACATTTTGGGTCCCGGTCTAGAATTTTAGACCATATTACAGCAAATATTCCAGAGCGTGAACGTGAATTTCCGTTATATTTTAAAGGAAAACCTGACATATTTTCTATATATGGTGCCTACCTCCTAAACAAAAACATAGCTCAGATACGTTGGTACTGTGGATTAGTTACTCAAGATTTGCGTGCTACACTTCCCAATTTAGCTTCATTAATACATAACAGACTTGCGATTCAAGGGTAAGAACTTGGTATATGGCAGAATCGGCAATATTTTAGTGGAGTCTGCACCCTACACACTTCTACACACGTACAAATGCATTGTTTTTATATTTTTGGTTACCAGATGGGATGAGAATTATGATGACGATTCGTTAGAAATGGCCCAAGAGTTAACAGAAGAAACTGATAAAATTTTATTGCGATCTGACATAAGCATTAGTCTGGACAAGGGGCTTGATCAAATTGATCTTCGCGTTTCTGGGGATAGGAATCAGGTTTACATAATATAACAGTAAATGATTTTACTTGGTTTCACTAATTTCATTTCTTGAAATGCTTTGAATTTAATTCAGGGTTTACGTGGGTCGGTGACTGATATTGATTATGCGTCCAACAACTCTGTGGCAGTCGGAGATGTATATCGAGGGAGGGCACAGGAAAAGTTTTTGTCTGGGTGGCGAAAAGGTGGTTTGACCCAAGCAGAAGAAATAGACCCTACATGGCTTGTTAATTCAATGGACGCTGATTCTGATTGCGGGCGAAGACTTTCCACTTGCCTTAGTAGATCGTATCAGTCAGATCTGGAATCGTCTGCAGTTTCCAATTCTAGTGAACCAAACAGAAATAGAACACGTAGACATGGTCAAGTTCTTCCCCCGCCGCAGCTTTCCCCTACTCCTACCTCTTACGAAGCACCTGCCTTCAGTATACCTACCTTGCCAACTCAGTTAGATACCAGTAGTCATCATATTCGAGATGATTCCTTACACGCTAAACAACTACGACTATTAGATCGTAAAATTAGTATGTATTTTGGTGAGCGCATGAATTCGACCCATCGAACTCCAGCAGTCAGAAGGTCCCGTAGCTTTGATAAACTGTGTGATATTGGTACGTTTGATGGCGTTTCCACTTCAGAATTACTACAGAGTCAGATTGAAAGCAAAGGAAGTAAAATAGTTAGCGATGAAAGTACAACTGTAAGCGTAAATGTAAATATTGGAGAGCCCTACTTCAGCTGTAATGTGAATTCTGAAATCAGTGATGTGGAAACTGATAACTGTGATTTTCATGTTAATCCTCCTGTTGAAATAAGTCCTTTGTCTGATGCGGAAATTACTGTGAACAGGAATGATACTGATGATACTGATGCTGCTTTCCCTGTAGCCCATTCTTCCATGAGCATGCAAAAAGATAACCTCTCCCATGGCTCCATTAGAGAGCCTACGGATTCCACGGATGTAGAAGGTGAATGTAGTAAGGTTAGCAGAAGTGACTTAGATCCCACCAGTAATAGTAGCCATTTAGAAAGGTTTTCATGTGATTCTAGCACGGGTTCAACCAGAAAATATACTGAACCTGTTCCTAGTTCACAAGAACCAGAATTCGATCAAAATTCAGAGAAAGGATTAGATGATGAGTCCTTATGGAACCGCACTGAAGCCCTGATGAGCTCATACCAGTCATTTAATTTGTTAAGGAAAAGTACAATAGAACCGAAATAAATTAAAAAGCTCAGTGATCTTTTTTATAATATGCAATAAGCATGTAAAATTTTAAAATGTTTCAAATAATTTCGCCAGCTTTAATCGTAGTATTATAATTGGATTTTACGGGTTAACATTCCAATAACTGCGTTAACATAACTTCATGGTTGTAGTCTTATCTCGCAAAATACGTATTCGTACACGTATTTATTTTATTTCAAAATTTGAATGCAAAATTCAAACCAGTTTTGCAATACAAAAATTGTTATTCCAGATATTATTTTGAAAATAGGTGCGATGTGAGATGTAATAACAATCTATAGCCAAGTGCTATAACTTTTAGAAAGAGTATATTAATGCATGTAATATGAGATGATGATTTCAAATAAATATAACAGATCCACCAAAGATTTATATTCAACGTAAGATATTATCAGCGTTATTTTATTGGCAATTTTAACCGCATAAAGAATGCCAGATTGTACAAATACGTTATACAAATTGTGATCGCACTTCGTGTACTAAACATCACCAACAAAAGAGACTTCAGAATGTACCCCTGTTCCGAAAATAAAAACTAATACATTACATAACGTACAATTCTACAAATACCTATTTTTCACGACGACTTCTATTGTAACTTGGTTTTTTGTGAACAGTAAAGCACAGAGCACGGCCTTAGGCGTTTATAATGCCAGTGTCAAAAAAATTAACAATGATAATTTTACAGAACGGAAGAAAATGGAGAAGCATTCAACCACAAGTGCGCACTGCATCGAAAATATAGACATAATATATTTTGCATCATTTTTACCTCTAAACCATTGCAGGAACAGTACAGTAGTAGTAGATCAGCAATCAGACGTGAAGTTTAGCATTGAATGCTACCATAAACCCCAAAATATTTTAAAAACTAGTCCGTCGTGGTATCGTAGGCACACTTGTTGACCCACGTCTGGTGATGGTAACACATTACTTACAAATTCATTGTAAAGTACTCTTCACCTATTAACCCTTCTGTTAATCTTACTAGCGATTTTAAGCGTTTTACATTATTAAATGCTGAGTGGACTTAAATTTTTAGAAGCATAGAATTATTGTATTTAATAATAACTTGTCATTAGAATGACATAAGGAAACAGTACTGGTATCCGTAAGGGAAATGTTAACATTTTACACCAGTTTCTGCCACAGCCAGTTATTAAGAATGTCACAATATCATCAATTATCACCGACGTGGATCAACAACTGAAAACTCATTGCACCAAATGTTCAAAGCTGCATACACACGATTATACTCCATTTGGTAACTATTTCGTAAGTAATATACTACGAATGTTATATCAATGATCCCCATCATCTGTAAATAGACAAAATTCGATTAAATTACTAAAAGCTCAAATAAGGTTAATAAGCTCAGGGTGAGCTGTAATCAATTAATTAAAAACATGGAGATAGTACCTTTTGGTTTCATTCTTTCTTCACCATTCTTATACGCTACAGTTCCACCTCCCCGAATACCCACTGGAAGGTGTGGTTGACCAGCACGGATTGGTTTAGCTACAATTTTAAGTAAAAACCACACAATACAATATTGTCTTCAAAACTTAAAACTTTAAACGAATTGAAAACTCCATACCTATCTGAGCAGCATGACTTCTCCTGGCAAGATTTTTCTGCCTGACGGCTTCCTTAATTCTGTCGACTTCGTATTGGTAACGTTTCCTATCCCGCATCGCACCTTCTTTTGCCTCCCGAAGGGCAGCCTCTAAGGCCTTAACTCTTTCCATTGTTGCCCTGAGTCTCTTCTCTAATTTTGGAAGTTCACACCTCAGATCTGCATTGTCGCGTACCAATTGCTTGTGTACCTTCGTGAGTTGTTCTAGATTGGTCTCCAAGAATGAGATCTTTTGCTTTTGTGCCAAGGATCCACTGACATCTTCGGAGGAGTCCATGGCGGCACTGTCTACTCCAACGCTCTATTAATTTTTTTTGCACAATTAGATTTAATACTTTAATTAAGTTTTTGTATCAACGTCTTACTGCTTTCAAAGATTGAAGCTCACCTTACGCATACGATTTTGTAAATCGTTGACAAACATTTTTCTAAGATTAAGCAGTGTCTGAAGTTCTTTTGAAACAGTCTCCTGCAAGCCATTTAGATCCTTCCTGGCTTGCTCCCGTTTTTCTTGTGCAAGTCTGTTAACAGAAGAATCAAGAAATGAGAAAAGTTTTAGATACAAATGCAAATAAGTTTTAAATAAGGAATGATTTTTAACATACACAAGCTGCTGGAGTTTTGCACTCCTTTCCGTTTCTTCAACCTTGAGTCTCTCGTAATCTTCCTTCAGTTGTTGTTGCTGGCACCCCAGTTTTTGATTTGTGCTGTAAAAAGAATTGAGTACAAATATTAGTGTTTGTCAATACTTTACGTTTCAAGTAATACAAGCAAAACTTTATTTGGTAATCACTTACTCTCTCAATTGATCAACTAAATTTTGCTTCGCGTCGATTT
>JAHZNG010000854.1:0-26025 GCA_027744375.1 Orchesellides sinensis
CTTTTTTCCAAATACTCATACATATTAACATAAAACACCATTTCGTTTTTCTTCTTCAAAAATCCTCATTTTTTTGCTTCTGATGACGATATCGCTGAACAATTTATTTGGTTTTTGTGTTGTGACACTTGAAATATTTTTTAGTAGTTAAAGCAGCAGTTTTTTTTTCAAAAAATTCCTGTTTGCCTTTTTGTTTTTTAGTATGTAGGGTAGAGAGAATTAGCTAGAGAGATAGAGTAGTAAAACTTGTGCTAATAATATTTCCCATTTTTCTTGAAACACTTTGAAAAATTTTTCTTCTGACTTGGACACACGTACAACAATTGTTTACATATGTGTATATATGAATGTATGTATGTATGTATGTAGCAACTAGCTTTTTTATAATTGGTAGGTATGTTTTTTAAAAAGAGAGTAACAATAGTAATTGTACTAAATATTATTATATATTTATATTATAGTAATTATTGGTATAACGACAACTGTTGACATATTATTATTATTATTGAATATTCCTCCGAAGTAGCGGTAATAGTAAATCTAATATTATATATTATGTAGTGGCAATAAAATGTAGAAATTTAGTAATGTAGATACGCGATGATGATTATATATATTTTGATCATTGTTTTTTTCTTGCATATTGTTTGTGTAGCACAGTAAAATTGTAGATAAAATTTTATGTAATATTTTTTAGAGCTGAGTTTTTTATATATGTATTATTATTATTATTATTTAGTTACAATTTTCCAAACACAGTGTTTAGCTTGGTTTTTCGCTTTGACGCTCCCTTTCGGTAATAGTTTTTTAGCTGTGGTGTATTGTTATTATTATTATTATTATTATTAATTTGATTATTAATAATAATAATAGTTGTAGTATAGTAGTGGTAGTAGTAGTACAGTAATTATTAACTCTAATTGTAATATAGTAGTTCATTGGTATCGGTAATTATCATCATCATCATAGTAGAAGTAGTAGTAGTAGCGGTAATTGTAATAGTAGTAGTGTTGGTAGTAGTAGTATTGGTTTTTTGTTGTTGTTGTTGTTGTAGATGTAACAATGTTGATAGTAATGGTAATCATAATAATAGTAAGAACAGTAGCGGTAGCTGTAGTAGTAGTAGTAGTATCAGTTGAAGTTGAATCGTCATTTCTAGATGGTGACGTAGTAATTGTAATTGTAGTAGTAGAAGTAATAGTAAAAGTCCAAGTACTCAGGAAGATATCGCTCTCTGTCAAGACAAAAGACAAAAGAGAAAGCGAAATTAGCACAAGAAAACAATAATTATCTTGAGGATTATAGAATATGTGGAGGGGCAGAGAAAGTGGTGGTGTAATGATAGAGTGAAAGTAAAGTGAAAGCGTGAAGGACAAAGGTGGACGGAGGTCGTGAAAGAAAAACATGTGCTTGGGAAAAGGAGAGCGTTTTTAGGTATGCGTGTGTGGAAAGTAGGAGAAAGTATTGCATGTCGCCCTGCCGTAATTTCCAGAACCGTTTAATTTTAAACGCTAACATTTGTTTTTTCAATGGATGGCAAGTGATGGGGAAAAGGACACAATGTGTGGGATAAAGGGGGTTTTGTAGATTTGTTGCAATAAATGGAATGGCATGAATGACTAGTAAATTTTTATGTAGATTTTTGGTATACGGTCATTTTATGCATGGAGTGAATGTAGTAATATATTTTTATAGAGTAGTACTATTGTCATTTATAAACCATTAGTTATAAAGCACAGGGTCGAGGATAAAGGGGCGGGGTTTGAGAGAGAGAGAGAGAAAATAACAACAAGAAGGACTTGGGAAAAGTGGAACTTTCTCCGTTTGCAACATGTTCTTGTGCTTTCTCCCTATTTACTTTGGGCATGTCAATAAGAAAATTCTTGCATAATGTTGTAGACCATGTTTTTTTGTATTTGGTGAAGTAAGAACAAAGAGGGGATGGACGCGGCTTGAGCGGTTTTGTTCACTTGGAAAAAATAGGAGTGGACAATGAAGATGAAGATGAGAGGCGGCATCAGAGGACTTCTTGTGTAAAAAGGATCCAACAAGGAGAATCTGACATGACAAAGTAAAAAAGTGAAACAAGGGAAAAGGGATGCATGCATGTGTGAACTACAACAATGGAAATCGCATGTGATTGTGTGTATGTATGTATATGTATGCAGTAGTAGGAGAAATGAGAATGGAGTGAAGGAGGAGAAAAAGGGTTTCTCTCTCCTACTTTCACTCTTCTTTTTTTTTGCCTCGGCAGCTCGATCAATATCAATGCAGCGTTTTCTCCATGGTCTATGCACCAAAAACTCGGAGTCAACTTGGAAATTGGAGGAGAGCGTCGAGAAAGAGAACCTTGGTTTGGCCTGTGTGTTATATTTGGTGTACACATACACATAATGATATGTGGGCTAGAAGGAGAAAGTCAAGTGGAGAATACAACAAGTTCTCTTATCGTTGGACTAAATATGTGTGTATGCTTATTATAATGATATGTATGAAGTTCATATGTACAAATTTGTTGTTGTAGAGTGAGAGGAGTGTGTAGTAGTGGCAGCTGAGTGAGATTTCAGACCTCTCCAAACATTCCATACCAGAGTCTTTCCCTTTTTTTTGGCATATTCCTCTCATTCTTTGACTACTTTCAACATGCCCACTTTCACTAGTTTGCCGACACGGTAGCCGACTATGGCAGAGGACCATGCTAAAAGCTTGTACCTTTCTCGTATATGCGATTGTGTGCGTGTGTGTGGGAACTAAAGGGGAAAGGAACAGGCATTCCCTCACAAACTCACTCACATTCCTTCATACATTTACAAGTCATTCATACATACGAGCAGAGAGAGAGGGAAAATTATATAATGTGCGTGTATTTTATGTGATCTACATTTTTGCAAAAACTTTGTACAACTTTCTCTCTTCCGATCCACTTTCACTTTTATTCACGTGTAGTGGGCTTGCACAAATAAATATGGAAAATGAGGAGGATGGTTGTAATATGACGGTCTGTTTGAAAACTAGAATGTGGATAACTTGGGCTCATAAAGCATTAATAAATGAAAGGTGGGCTTTACACTGTCAGGTATCATTTGGATTGCGTGAAGGGTGTCGGTTTTTAAGGGTATTCAAAAACAAATTGAAATTTAATTAAAACTATCACTGTCTATCTTTAGGGGTACTGAGATGGGGATTGGTATGAATGGGTGCACATCATTTTGCAATGGGAGGGATTTTTGTTTAAAATAAACATAATATGAATAAAAAATGATTTATTTTACATCCCTACAGGTTTTTTTTGTTGATGCATGAAAGTGTGAAGACGTTTAGTCCAGTAGGTTGGGATACTATGTATAAATACCGTGTGATCATGTTTGTGATGCATGAGTGAGCAAGGTAGCAAGTGTGAAATCCTTGCTCACTTTCTCGCACTCTCTCCAAATATTTCTTTCACGACTCACTACCCATAAAAACTCTTGCTTGAATATCATTTTCATTGTAGACAAAAAAAACAGACATTCAAATTTTGATTTAAGTAAACAGCCCTTTTTTACTTACTTTCATCCTAAGTGTTGTGTATAAATTGCAATTTCGTTTTATTTATGTAGTTAACAACAACATTGGCATTATGAAAAGGGTCCTTGTGCAATAGAGAAAGCACAAACTTTCTCCTTGACGAGGAGAAAGCAACTTGTTAAAAAACACGTACAATTTTGTGTTTTGTGGGGAGAAGGATGCACGAGAGCTCTAAACATAATGTATGCTTGTCTTGTAGTAAATGAGTAAAGAGAGAAGAAGAAAGAGAAAGATAGAGAGAGAGACATACGTGAAACAAAAGGAGGAGAAGGAAGAAGAAGAAGAAGTGGTCATACCGTGTGGTCAAACGTCTGTTTCTATACGAGGCGTACAGCTATTTCTAGGCTTGGATGGGTTGGCATTCCCGAGCTTCTTCGTCAACTCTGCCTCGTTCAGCTCTATAATGTCCGAGGACGACTCGGAAATAGAGCCGGCGTCCGGATTCGAATACCCTTCATCAGAATAACACACACACACAATGCTTTTATAATGCATGATAGCTTTACATACAAAAAAATAACAATAAAAAAAGTAAGGAAAGCTATTATTTAGACAAAATGTATTTGTTTTTTGTGTTACCTAATGTACCGGGTAGGTAGGGGCAGCTAGTGACATGATTAAAGTTTTGCGACTGCATCTCCTCCTGGTCTGTCTCACGATGGTAGAAATAGTTAAAGTTGGACACGATGACAGGCACAGGTAAAGCGATTGTCAAGACACCGGACAATGGCACACAATGAACCGACGATCTTACCCCATACACCCACCGGCCTGTCAACATAATTCCCCAGCAAAAAATAAGGAGTCGGGTGAAAGTCGGTAATTGAGACATGGTGGTGGCAGCGAGATGATTTTGAAGAGACGGGTGAAAGTGAGGAAGACAGAAAAGAAACAGAGAAACACAATTAGAGTCCGTTGTATACACATAATGTTTTATATAGCATTAGAGTGTTTTTTTTAGAAGGAGTTAGTAAGATTGGGTAACAAAGACACGTGCAAGAGGTTGATCAATTATCTGAGAAGGTGGTGTGAGTAAAAGCGTTAGAGGGAATAGTCATGCACAGTCGACAAACTACAACGAAAGTATCACTGTGACACGGTTTTTAGAGAAAAGCGTAAAAAAATAGTGGATTAGTTTGGCCAAAAAAGTACAGTTTTATTGCTAAAGCGCATTATAACTACCAGGTGAAAGTTTTGTTATATTGTTAGAAAGGAGAAAGCAGAGAAAGGAAAGTAAATGAAATATATTATTAAAAAAAGTTGGCAAACTAAAGTTATTCTAGTGTATTATGCAATGTTACAGTTAGGAGGAGAGTTAATTGGCGTGAAAAATTAATAATTAATAAGGAAATGAATGTTAGTGCTGAGAAATGTCAACTGGTGTAATATATAGAGAGAAAGTGTATATTTTATAAAGGGCTGAAGGAATGCACACGACTGAGGGGAAGAGATATATTAATGTCCTCTACAGATTCCTTTTGTTCTTTTCTCTTCATTTCATCCTGACAATTGAGCGGAGAAAGGAGAAAAATAATGAGACCAATAAAATCAGCTGAGCAGAAGGGAATGGACAAGTTGGCTCAAAAAATGGACAAAATAAATGTTGCGTACTTTTCTTCTTGAGAGCAAACACTATACAAACGTAGAGTTTTCATATAAAGAAATTGCTTTCACTTTTTTATCACAATTTTATTGCTTTTCACACCTCTTCTCATCTTTCACACTGAAAATGTATTATTGCCCGTAGTTTGAAGCTGTTTGGTGATTTATACTAGTGTTATTATCACAACGCTATATTTTATAGATTAGTCCATGATTTTTTAAGATTAATGGTGCATGCGTATATTGGTTATAGCGGGACTTTCTTGGAAACTTTCTCCCCAACAACTCTGTTACTACATTTATACTAGTGTTATTATCACAACGCCATATTTTATAGATTAGTCCATGATTTTTTAAGATTAATGGTGCATGCGTATATTGGTTATAGCGGGACTTTCTTGGAAACTTTCTCCCCAACAACTCTGTTACTACTCGTGAAATTGACAGAGGTGGAGGAACTTGTATACAGAGGGAAAGTAGACTAGACTTTCACTTTCCCTTTCACTTGTCAACAAAGAGAGAGAGATGGAGTAAAAGCGATACAAAAAAAATTGTAGTGAATAAGTAATGGCAACTCAATGTCAGTCTCGCGTTCGCAACCGGCACCAAGTCTGACAATGACTGACAAACGGAGTCTCCACAAACGGAAATAAAATACACAAAAAAACATGTGCCTGAAATGTGTACTCTGTCCATAATGACACCCAAAATAATACAAAGGAGAAAATTCCAAAAGTTTGTTGTTACAACAATGGAGATTAGTGCCACAGTGATACTTTTATGCGTAATTGTTAGTATTACAATAAAAATGCGTTAGATTTTGGTGTATATTAGTGCAGAAGAGAATAAATTAGTAAATATTTAAAAATGTTTGAAAATTTGTGAGTGAGGAGAAGAAAGAGAAAGTAGAGAAAAGAGAAAACATGTACTAAACAAACAAAACTTGATAAAACAAAACTTGTAAAATTTGTTGTATCATATTTTTTATCATACGTCATGTCACCGTAGCCCACTGTCGTCATGGTAACGACCGCCCACCAGAATGCATCGGGAATAGACTTGAAGTAAGAATGTTCAGTGCCAGCCTCTGCGAAGTAGACAGCACTTGAAAATAGAACCACACCTGCAACAACAGACAGCATAAAACATTGAAGGCAGAGCGGTCTCAATCATTTTTCATTAACTAGCATTCTTTTGGTAAATAAAAAAAATAAAATTAAAATCATCCATCATAATTTTCACTTGTCACTCTATTCATGTATGTGTACATGTGTATTGGGATATGCCTTGGAAATACATTGTGTGGTATGAATAAAGACGTTGGCATTCTCAGCAGCAATATGTATGTTTTGGTAATACCTCCTTACATTAAAAAACCTTATTAAGAATGGTTGGAGTGAATTTTGTACGATTTGATACCACACATGGAATACCACAACACGTTTTCACAATACATGGCTACATATATCATATTCAATATGGAAAGCACATTAAATCTAATAATAATAATATCAAATTATATACACAATTTGTTTAAAAAGGCCAGCCACGCTGGCAAAGATCAGATTTTCTAACGCTTTCACCAACAATGGAACAATAAAAGTTTTTAAAAGACACATGGAAAGCATATAGGATTGGTCTACAGCGGTATTTTTATAAATGCGTAGTATAAATATAAATAAGGTCACCACCACACATTGTTCGAAGAAGACACACACACTCATTCCATCCATTTTGTACAGCATGCCACACACACACACACTAAAATAAATGAGGGTTATCTAAGTATAGTTGAGACAAGATAAGAGACTATGAGATAATACATTATGATTGCACATTTGACACACAAGGTGTGGGTGGTAATTTGGTTGGGACATTGAAAAATACACATTGAACAACAAGACGGACAAGTTGGGAGGAGAAGAAGAAGAAGAAGAGAGTTTTGTCAAGATGAAAATAATAATGTCATCTTGAGCGTTTTTTTTTTGTTGTTGAGCATTCGTTTTGTGTTACCTCATGTCACCATAGCCGACAGTGGTGGTGGTTATGAGTGCCCACCAGAAAGCATCAGGTATGGACCTGAACGTAGACCCATACTCGTGTGCATCACAATGGTACACAACACTTGAGAACAGAACAATTCCTGGAAGAGCAAAATCCTTGTCAAAATAACAACAGAGGAAACGCAACTAAAATATTTAACAGGAAATTACTTTTTTTTTACAGGGGCATTAGCGAGTACAAAAAATAATTAGATTTATGCCAACCGGAAAATAATTATGATTAGCATGCACACTCCACACAACTCCCAGTCATAATTTAAATATAAACATTTTTGGGGAAAAAGATTTGTTAGGTTAACATTCTACAATTTTGTATATACTAAAAAAGGAAGATGAATTGTATTGACGCAACTTGGCATGACTTGTTTTGAGGAGGAGGACACGTTGACGTTCTTGTGACTGATTGACATCACATGCCAAATGCCAAACAACTGTCAGTTTTCCTTCGTTGAAGCGTAGAGTTGGCATTATAACGATAGAATACAGAGTTTGGAGAAAGTACGCAATACTTGCTGTTCTGTACAGTCCTGTGTAGCATCACGCTATTGCTGCTGTTGATTATAAGGTAAAGTTGTTTGTTGTACTTTCACTCCTTTACTAATTACACCTTTCTCCATTCACGTTTCTCCCATGATGGAATTTCACCGCCGGTGTAGTAGACTGCTGTAGTCACGTCACATTATCAGGATCAGGTTTGAGAAGTGGGGCGAGTTTGTTATGCAATGCGCATATATATTTCATTATTGGTGAAAGCACTTTCACCATCTTGCCACTTTCACCTTTTTGTCTTTGCTCGTTAGTCTCACTCCACCTTATTAACTTTCTTTGTTGGGTTGTGCAATGTGTGAGGAGGGGAGAAGGCCACAAAAATCTTGGGGACAATTCATGCACAATGAGAGATACACGTCCCTGCTGGTGTAGTAGTAGTAGTTGTGAGGACGACAACAGGCTTAAAAAGGGATCCCAATGAGTTATTTAAATGAGGTTGGATGGAATGCTACGCTGGAAAATGGAATACGTGGAGAAAGGATCATGTTCCGCTTGCATCACATCACATCATGTGTCTCAGGAGAAATCTGGCTTGTCCCATCTACTCTCTAACATCATGCTTTCACTCTATTCCCCTATTTATGTACATGAGATGCCCTTTGTTGGTTTCATATACTTTATAATAATCAGATAAGTACATATGTAATAATAATATAAAGATGATCATGATAAGGATGACATTTTAGTATGGGATGTACGTAAAGGCATGTTTCCTTTTAGTTTTTTGATGATGATTTGATGGAACAAGAGTAAGAAGACGGTTATAATATGTTTTGTATAGAAATGATGAGGTATATTGTAAGAAAGAAGAAGAAGAGAAAGCAGAAGAAGAAGGGGAAGAGGATGTCTTACCAATGAAAAGGAAGAAAATGAGCAATCCAAGTTCTCTCATGGAAGCCTTAAGAGTTCTTCCGAGGATTTGAAGTCCCTTAGAATGTCTGGAGAGCTTGAAAATTCGGAAAACTCTGACTAATCGTATAACTCTGAGAATGGCGAGTGACATGGCTTGGTTGGAGGCGGAGTCTTGTTTCGTCTTAGGGACGATCGGCTCATTGTCATCCTCAGCGAGGACGGTGGCCAGTGTCAAGAAGTACGGAATGATTGCTATTAAGTCTATGATATTCATAACGTCACGGAAAAATAAGAGTTTGTTGGGACACGAGAGAAACCGGACGATTAACTCAAACGAGAACCACACTATACATATCGTCTCGGTGAGAAAGAAGGGATCTGCAACAGGATAATCACGCAATTAGTTAATTTGCTAATAAATTTAATTACGGGAGTATTGATTAAGACCTACCTGTGAGGTCAGGCACTTCATCTTCTTCGACTAATGTTGTATTGTTCGTCACTTGGTGCAGCGTGTAGTGTTTAAACTCGGGAAGTGTCTCCAGACAAAAGATAACGATTGAGAGGAGGATCACAAACACCGAAATAATGGCCACAACTCGAGCCTGCTGCGAGCTCTCTGGGTATTCGAACAACAGCCATACTTTCCGCTGGAACAGGTTATCAGGGAGGGGCTTCTCCTCCTCCTTGATAAAACCCTCGTCCTCCCTGTTATCACAATAAACACATGCATACATGATTAGCGTATGTGTGCTAAGCTCCCATTTATGCTATTTTTTGTGATGTTTCCAACACTTAACACAATCCAACAATTTAAATACCCATTCCCTTAAAAATCAATTACATCTCATCTTCAGTTGAGGGGAAATCAAGTTTTTTAACCTAATCCAAGCAACATATTTGTTTTCTCTCTCACTTTCACCATTCTGACGATGATGATCAAGGGAAAGTCGGTAGTGCAACTTGCTCTAAATTGCCACTTTTTTATGTGTAAACCTCACAATGAATCCGTGTACCCCTCTTCCACTTGTTTTACGAGTGCAGTCAAAAGGAATCAGTATTCACCAGAGATCTCTCTGGGCCAAAACCTTTTGCTGCCACTCTCTTTTCTCTCAATCCTGCTTTCACCACAATTCCCACATCCACTCCCAATTCATATTAAAACAAGTCTCATCATCATCATAATCACCAATCTTTTTCCTAAATAAAAAAAGGTCGTATGCAACTAGAGAGTTTTTAAAAAGACTCCATATTTTTCTTTTGCTCTTTAAAAATGCATCATTTGCGTTGTTGTTCTTCCACACATGTTTTATAAATGACCAGTAGCTTTTGAAACTTTAAAAGACTTTTTTGCAAGCGAATTGCATTCATTGTGTGCCTATGTTGCAAGTGGAGTGATATGTGGCCTAAAAATAGAGACGCCACTCTCGTCCCTTTCCGTCATCTCCTTTTCATGTTTGCCGAATCAGTCCGGAAAACAAAAGAAGAGATGAGAAGCAAGAGGATGATGATGATGATATGAATATGTGGGGAAGGATGGCAAATAAAAAACATTGAATGATCCCGTGTTTTTTATACAATGCTCTTGCATAATAAATCCTTTCTATTGTATTTTTGTAAGGTGAGATCAGACAAATTGGTAAATAACTCATATATTTTTACGTACATTGATGACAACTCGTTCGCAGTCTTGATGGTTGTGCGGAATCGGCTCAAAATGTCCGGTCCCTGTCAGGTGTAACGTCTGCGGAGTTGGCCCTTCATCGTCTTGGCTGCTGAGTTTCGGTAGAGACCTGTTTATAAGTTCCCAATAAAACAATAGGATTAGTTAATGCACAGTTATCATTACATCACCTATTCCAAGTTTGTTCTCAAATAATTTTTACGTTTCCCGGATTTTCTTGACATATTAACCTACATTTACATTTTTACTTGATAATAAATAAGCATAAGTTAAGCTGCGAAGCAAATAACGTCACTTAACTAAAAATAGACGGTTACTCACAAACCAACACATAAAAAACCAAGTTGTAAAAAAGCAGCGAAATATTTTCTGATAACGGTTATAGCTTGTAAAAGCAAGGATCAAAGTTGATGCATGGCAGAATGAGTGAATCGCTTTAATATTGACATTTTTTCTGTACATCCCCGACTGAGATATGTTTGTACTAATGCATTTCATTCTAAAAAAGCACACGGCAATGACATTTTCAAGACCAAATCCTATATTTACATTTTTTCACAAGGATGACTAACTCATGCGGGCTTCTGGACTTTTGCTTGTGCATTTTTAAGACAAGATGAGAGATAGCCTTTTCACCACATTTTTAAAATTGATTCATCCTAAAAACGTCTATATTCATGCCTGTGATCAAGTGAAGGTCAGACAAAAGTCAAGTGCAAAAATTGAACAAAATCCATAAAAACATTTTCAGTTATTTTTGGATGTACGTATGAAAGACACATTTCTGCCTCATCGACAGATACAATCCGGGGATGAAATAAAAACCTTGAAAGAAATTTTAGCGAAATCCGTCAATGTAATATTTTCATAGGCATTAATAACAATCATCATTGTCATGATTTGAGGGGCAAAGTAAAAATGCTGTAACCATAAGCAAAATAGCAATAAATGAATTTTAAGCAGTTAGTCTTCCGTCTCCATAAAAATACTTAAGAATGGCAACAAAAAGATTACTACTCTTTTTTACTACAACACTGGCTCCAACACTAAAATGCAATGCGTGTGGTCCAATCCAACATTAAAAAGCTTAGCTTCTTTTGGTGGTATATGAATATTACCATAAATTATGTGTTTATCATATATTATGATACCGTTTTTCTTGTTAGCACATACAAACCACGCACACCGCCGCTACTGCTTTTTTTACTGTACAAATATGTATTTTTTATGCAGATGACGAGTTGATGGTTTTATGACAAGTGCTAAAAAAGTGTGTTATGGAGCCATGTAAAAAACCCCAAGACAGCTATTTTTTAAGAGATAGTCGAGTGGTTTCACCATTTTTCTTTGAGAAGCTCATTAAAATTGTGAATGACGTTTTAGCCTTTTTGTTTTTATAGAGATATTTTATAGAGACTATAAAAAAGAAGGTAGTAGTTTGTTTGTTGCATTTACCCACTGTAGTCCGTCTTGTTGTGTTCAAGGGGACTGGGGAGTTGAAGGATGGGGGAGGTGAGGTGGTCGTCGGGGACTGTGCACTTGTTGTAGGAGCGGTTGGTAGCCTTAGACAGTGAGTGGGAGGTAAGGGAAGGAGTAAGGGACGGTGACCTGAGTGCCAGGGCAGTGGGCTGCTCCAGGCCGTCGGGAGAGAACTGTGAAGGCGCTACCCCCCACTTGTCGACAAAGTCCAGGCGAGAAATTTTGAAGGATTGAACCGAGCTCAGCCTCTGTCTACACACCACAGATGACAGTTGATTGTCACCACCTCCAAACTCCTCCTCCTCCTCCTCCACTCCCAAACTACTCTCGGACCCTTTGACTTTCCCCCGTATTTTATGGATTTCCTTGTCCTGAGATGAGGTCTTTCTCACACACAAAATATTTTTCAAGTTTACTCGCCGTCTCCCTGCTATTTTTTACGGTGGGGGTGGGGGCTCAAAAGTCCCTTGCTCTGTTTTTACAGTGATCTTTTTTAAGTCGTTGTATAATTTATAAACACAGTCTCTTTTCCTCCTTTCAATATTTTCTTCTTCTTTTTTAGTCCGAACTTGTTTCGTTGTCTTCAATTATATTACAAATTTCTTCTGCTTCCCCTCAACCTCTTGTTTGCTGTAGAATAATTCTTTTTCTTTTTTATTCTGATCTGATCTCCTTCCGTCTTTGTTCCCAATATATTACGTGTATATCTGTTTTTTATCTATATATTTCAAAATACTTCAAGGAAGTCTTCAGGTTAATATATATTTTCTTGGAAATATGTCCTCTCCCCTTCCAATCCTTCTGCTTATCACTCCAAAACTCCAGTCAAAAATGGATAAATGTCTTGCTTAAGAAAAAACGTAGCCTTATCGCATAGCCTTAATTATGATACTAGCTTTTTATAGCGATTACAATATATGTTGAACCATACAAGTACTGGACTTTTTTTTCCTATATATATTTTAAATACACAAACTACTTATCACTCCCTGATAAATATTATGATGTTCATTACAAAATTGTTTGTTACAAAGAGCCCACTCCCGACTTCTACTGTGATAATGCTGTTGCTGTACTAAAAATTAAGTGTGGAGCAGTTAACACTTGGAGCGTCAAGGTGTATACTAAATTATGGCATAATTTATTACTTAATTATTTTTATTAGCAGCCAATAGTAATTTAAGCACCCGTTTTTTGCACCGATTCTAATTTACACCTCTAATCTTACTCAGGTTTTATAGAATATTCTATTATATTTATTAGCAGCCAATAGTAATTTAAGCACCCGTTTTTTGCACCGATTCTAATTTACACCTCTAATCTTACTCAGGTTTTATAGAATATTCTGTCAGCAAAAAAAAATTGTAGATATTTTTAGCAGTCAACGAGAGGAGAGAGTCTTTCTTGCTATTTTGTATTTTAATGTGATGCTAAATTATTATTTTTTAGTGAGTAGGCTTAACTTACTAGCGGTATATTGGAAGTCAAGGCAATTCTTTCTTTTTTCGAGAGAAAAAAAGGGCGATACAAATACGATTATCTCCTCAAGAGTATTTTTCTTTTACAAATCTCTGTATTTTAGTTGCTAATTTAACCAACCACTTTTGTGTATGATTTTTAATAAGCTTTTTTTAGGTTGTACAGACTTTTTCAACACAATCAGAAAAATTGTTTTTTACAAGGGTGGACAGGATAATGAAACAGTCAACATAGCTTGTTTTTTAGTGGTTTCTCTGTAAAAAAAATTAGTTTGACAAGAGTTTTTATTAAGAACCGTTTTAAAAAATTGTGTAAACGGCTGGCGTTCAGTTTTTGGCGTATTATTTTTTTTTTAAATTTCAGTCGACAAGATATAAATTTTTTGTAAAAAATCAAATACTATTTTTTATGGCGGTTTTTAAATGAATTTTTATAATAGAAGGAGGAATTGTAAAGAAGGTGTTGGCCTTTTTTTAAAATAATTTTGTTTTGTATCCTTTACAAATTTCTGTTGGAGATTCCAATTCCAAGTTTTTGAAAAAATTTGTATGTAAAAAGTTTTTTTTTCTGGACGAAAAATGATTTGACAAGATGTAGTGTTTTTTATAAATTTTCTACCCGTTTTTTATCAGATTATTTTCTCAGCTTTTACAATTATCTTTTTATCGTTATGCTTATAATACTGCGCGTATTTAAAATGTGAAGAGATGAAAGTAAACTAGTTTACTGTAAATATATTACTTAAGTAAAGTTATCGTAATAATTTCCAATTTGATCAATATAAATATTCTTTCTTGGCATCTAAAGACATGGAAGTGGTGTTTTCTTTNCGTTATGCTTATAATACTGCGCGTATTTAAAATGTGAAGAGATGAAAGTAAACTAGTTTACTGTAAATATATTACTTAAGTAAAGTTATCGTAATAATTTCCAATTTGATCAATATAAATATTCTTTCTTGGCATCTAAAGACATGGAAGTGGTGTTTTCTTTGCGCACTCACAAAACTATTACACCTTTTTTTAGAACAGCAATAATAATAATACAGTATGAACTAAATTTAGTGGGTTTTAATTATTTTGCTACACAAAATTTTCTGGACGAGTTTATTTTTTGTAAATGTTGTAATGTAATTAAAAATATGAGTAAAAAATGAGTGAGATGTTGACACAAATGGAATAAGATTGTTTCTTAAAAAACAGAATCCTTTTTTTCTTCTCTTGTCTTTTTTATTCGGCTTCAGACTCGGTTTCTAAAAGTAGTTAGCTTTCTTGTTGAAAATACATGTGGAAATGAGAGAGTAACAATTGTGATTGTTGTGGACGTGTTGGAAATATTTAAAGAGAGGGAAAAGAAAGCGATGGCTAATTAAGTGTGGATTTGTATTGTAGAGAGAGAGAGAGAGATGGGTTGTTGAGTAAGTTAGTAATATTTGAATATAGAGATTTTGTTGTGTTGTTGTTAGTCTTAGCTCGGTAGTAAAAGTTGGAGAAATGGTTGCATGTAAAAGTAAGATGAGTAATTACAGGTCCTTAGCAAATTGGTCACGAATGATGATGATGATGATGAGGTTGGTGATGATGATGATAATGCAGATGCTGCTGATGATGATAAGACGACAATGACGATAAGGAATGATGATAATGTGAGGAGGGGTGGTGGTGATGGGGGCACAGGACAACAATAGTAATCTCTTGTGTGCTTGTCTTCACTCCCACAGTGGGGGCGGCTGTTGTGTTTATTGCTGTGAACTGAGGGACTCCCGGAAAGGTGGGCGGAGTTAAGAGGAGACGCCTTGATGAAGGTGGTGTGGGGAGAAGATAAGGTTGTTGGCGATGATAAGGGTGGCGCCCGGTGAGACAACTCCTCAAGAGAGGAGTGACGAGGAGGTGATGTTGATGATGAGGTGGAACACTGAAAAGCGGTGGAGGAGGATGAGGTGGAAGGACGGTCCTGATGATTTACAAAGTGACAAAGAAGCTGGTGGGGTGTGTGGTTGTGTTCAGATGGATGATGAGAGAGATGAGGAGGCTGTTGAGTGAAGAAGATGACGAAGAAGAAGAAGAAGAGGTGACTTGGCTGCAGCGATGATGATGAGAGTAAAGCAGCGACTCCAAGGTCCATTGAATGAAGATGGGATCAGATGAGTGTGTGTTTCAAACGAGTCCTTTTATTTTTTACTTTTACCTCTTCACCTTAGTTGTGTGGGACACGACAAACCCTTGTCGTCATTAGGACGTCGGAAGATGGGGATTGGTGCGATGTTTAAGTAGGCGCATGTTGAGAGACCACCTTGGGGGTAGCTAGATAAACAAAGCACCTGTACAAAGGGACGGAGGATAAAGGTAGGAGGAATGGTGGAAGATGGAATTACAGGGCTGCTGGTGCAAAAGAAAGCACACGCACGAGAGTGTCACCAACTTCCGCTCAGTCTCCAAAGGATATATATATATATTTGTTTGATATAGAGTAGCTTTCACTGACACAACAAATAGTTTACCAGTGTCACCCTTTATGTATGTCTACAACTACACACTGCTGCCATGACAACGACACACAAGTTATTAAGGGCAGTAGTTATCTCAAACGTCACTGGGGTCATGATGGGCTATGATGAAGAATGTCATTCCCACTACAATCAACTTGTTCCCATGACAACGCCACCGCCACCAATAATTGTATACAACTTTTCCTGGCCAATCTCATTTTAGTGTGTTTTTTAGAGAGAGTTGCACATTATCCCACATGCACAGAGAGAGAGAGAGAGAGAGTCAAAAGCAGATGGAGACTACACAAGCTTGCTCCTCTTTTCTCCGTTTTGTATTTCAAGATGCAATCGGGATCACGCATCCCAGAATAAATAAATTCCACGTAAACTGCTACTCTGACCATGCAGTATGTATTGGAATGTCAAAACGAGTTTTTTACTTTAGAGTAAAATAATACGCACACAACTCTTTAGCATGTTTTTGGATGGTGCATTAGTTTTATTACCGACCACATAAAATACACACTTTTTTTATGAGGGTTTTCAGAAATAAACCAAAATATGATTAGTTTCGTAGAAAATTGTGTTTTGTATGTTTGGTATTGCTAAAAAAAGGATGCTTAAAGTGTGTATGAGTGTTTATGTGTAACAATTAAGAAAATGATGGCGACTGTCAATAGAGAAATCCAAACTGAGGATGAGAGAGCAGGTAACTGTTGTGCTTTCTTTTTTTGGACACTCGCACCGAAGAGACACTGCGACAATATTTTTTACAGTTGCACACAAGTTATTAAAAAAATAGGCAAGAAGGCAGGCAAAAAGGCGATGAGAGTAAAAAATGGTTGATGATTAGAGCTTGGTGTAGCGTGCACTAAAAAATTGCTGAAAAAAATTTCCTTGTCACTTTCAGACTCAAAAAATGTTGCACACAAAAAGTGTTTTTTTATTGGGTTTATTTTTATTACTTTAAAATGAGCTTGTAGATTCTATTCAAGTGGAACAGAGGTTTGAATATTTTAAACAATGGATTAAGTGGAATGATGTCAATCGTTTTTGTTTGTTTTGAGTGTAATTATTTATTTAGTGGAGAGCAGAGAGAGAGAGAGGTACTTTTTGTGTGAGTTTTGCTTTCCTTTTTTGAGCAGATCCGGTTATACTTTCTCTGATTTTATTGCTACAAATTTGTATGCTCATTTATTTTCCCCCAAAAAAAGTTGTCTCGAGTAAAAAAAAGTTTCGTTGCACCGTTAAAAAGAAGTAAAGATGAAAAAGTAAGGAGCACAATGCAAATTTATTATTTTCAGAATAACAAATAGAGACGGACGGAGTTTGAGGCTAGAATAGTTGAAATATGTGAAATATAGAGTGACTTCCACAAAAGAGCACAAAAAATGATGTATTGCACGGAGATAAAGATTATTTTTTTGTTCTGAAGATGATATTGAGATACTAATTGGAATCAACTGCACATTCCCTTTAAGATACAAGTTTGGTTATGTGTTTGCTTCTGGGTGGTCCACCACCCCACTTGATTCCCTATCAGTCCCAGTGTAAACAAGAGCAAGAGGAGGAGGGGGCGACTAATTACGGCGTAGTAATCCGGACTGATGCTGGGAGCTGTGTGGGAAATGGAGGTGATTATGATGATGATGGAGCAATGATGAGAAAAGGCTTGGACTAGTGTCAACAATACCCCTCCAAAATCTACCGCTCCCCTTGACAACAATGCAACTTGACCACCATCAACATCCAAGTTAGCAACTCCAGGCGGGTGCTCTAAATCTAGCACGGCACCACCACCACAGCAGCTTCTTCTTGTTTCTGGAGGAATTTCCTTCGACTCCACAACAACAGGATTGTTAGCAAGAAGTAGTAAGTACTGCTTGGCTACCAAAATATGGTTGGAGTATGGAGGATGACTAAAATGACACTCTTTGGGCTGCTCGACTAAACTTGTTGTTGGGTGAGTGTGATTGTGATGAGTATTGGAGAAAGTGCCATTAGACAATCCATTCATTTTTTCATTCTGTCCCTAAAGTCCTCCCACACTTGTGTCATTTCACGCGCTCGCTTTCCCCATAGACTAGACTACATCCCAGTATATCCTTCCCAAATGCCAGTGGAGAGACAGGTGCGCGTGTGAAAATGTTTCGCAAAAGGTGTCAAAACGTTTTTTGTTCACCAACCAAATTATTTTTTTTTGTTTATGGCTGCATGACTTGTACAGGTGTGAAATAATAATGGTAAGTAAGAATGTAATTTAAATGTGAATGGAAAGAGAGGCGAGTGTGGAACGGAACGGACTTTTTTTTAAATTTAGTTTTAAGTCTGTGAGAAAAGCTCCAAAAAATCTAAATTTTCAAATTGAATTTGTATTGTTTTTTATCTAAAATTAATTTAATTGAATAGAGAGCACCAATTTGAAGCACACATTTGAATATTTAGTAGCACACACACACACTTCACAGCACTCAAAGGGTTAAAATGCTTAGAATAGCTTAGAAACATGTCTTTTATGGGATGCGTTAATTAGAGAAAGTAGAATGATGATGATGAACATGCACAAGATTGAGTTTGTTTGGTTAGCCTGCCAAAGTCAACAACACGTTCCCATTCTAATACAAAGGAATGTGTATTGAGTAAGCCACCTTTAATTTCATAATTTAAAATAATTTTCCATATGATGCCTGCATATTTCTACAATCTCAGCCCTAAAAAACACTGTGTGTATTGCAGATGTATTTAATCTCCATCTGCCACACCACTAAAAACACACTTGCTTTCTCCACTTTCACCAAGGAGAAAGTCGGACAAAAGATAGTGAGGAAGAATGTACTAGACGGTGCTGATAAATTTTCAATGAGCTCACACAGATTTTTATTTTTCAGAAGACAAAAAAAACACGTGCACAATCAGCAAGAGACAGGCACACTCGTTTTTTATTCACCAAGCCAGAAATATTTCTAGAAAAAGGTGGCTTTCAGAAAAGATTTGTTTTTATATTCCAAAAACTGTTTGTTCTCCAACCATTTTACGCGTTCACTTGTAAAACCACCCAAAAAATTGTTTTTTCAGTATTTATTTCGAAATACTTTCTCTTTCTGCATTTTTCTGAGGAAAGAGGAGAGCGTGATACAATATTTTTGTGGTGATGGTTGAAGAAAGTAGATGAAGAACGTGTTTTTTCTTGTGTGAGTGTGGCTTACAGAGTAGAGTATATGGGGAAGGGCATGTGGACGGTTTCAGAGAGCGAGTGGCTCCAGTCATGTGCAGCTTTCCAGCAGAGTTGTAAAAGTAGACTGGGGAGCGAGCATTTTCAAGCTATACTTTCAACCAGCTCTCTCTCTCTCTCTCTCACTCTCTTTCTCTCTCAAGCAACAAGGAGTGGATTGGCATAAAAAACTAGTTGTGTGTGTGCGAGTGTGCCTCACAATAGCATATCATATAAGTATGCATATATTACCAATATTATTATGTACTACACAAGAAAGGGAGAGCCTGTAGCAACATTTTTTTTGCAAAGCTCTCCTCTCCTCATCCCACATATATTTTCATGTGGAGTGTATGTACAGCGGCCCATTTTACACATTTCCTTTTCTTCTTCTTTTACCATTGTCCATATATATGTATCTACTTTATATATCTAAATACATAATATGCAGAGAAGACCACATAATATTTATGTACACACATCCTTTTTTATCTTATACACAGACAAACAATATTATGCTGGAATGTACATATAGTGCTCCTATGCTCTTTTCCATTTATTCAAATTTGTCCATAAAGACGTAATGGAAAACGGGAGTGAGTGAGAGTGGGAGAAAGTGGCGAATTTTACTTTCTCAAAGGTTGCAAGTTTTTTAAAGAGAGAAAATCTCCCTGTATAATATTTTGCTGGTTTCAAAAACATTACTTAAAACTAGTTAAAAGTATTTAGAAACATTTATGAATATAGTAGTATGCATTATATCTGAGAAAGGATGAATAGTGGAGGGAGCAGACAAGAGAGTGAAAGTAAAGAAAGGATACAGTATTCATGTTATATATACATATATATGAGGATGGTTGGTGGTGGCTCGGTTTGGTTTGGCGGTGGCTGTACAACTACTACTACCACTGCACTCCATCTCATACACTCCCTCATACAAAAGACTACAGTCCTCCGGCAGAGGAAGAAAGTGGCACCACCATCATCATCACGATGAACACAGCAGAGGAGCATCAGCATCCATGCTGGAAAAACCGGGACCGTTTGGAGAGAGCGAGAGTATTACTAAGCAAGCCTGGATAAAAAAAATTGTATGTGAAGTGAAGAAGCAGGAGCAGAAGAGGAGTACGGCATGATGATCATCATGGCCTATGAGTGTGTCTGCATGGATGAATGCAGAAAAAGGAGAAAGTTGTAAGATGGAGAGAGAGAGAGAGAGAGTAAAAACTATGCTACTCTCTCTCTCCCAAGGAAAATGTAGATGATTTTTTTGTGAGGATGGTGCGGAAAGAGGAAATTGACTGTAGCAATGTGGATCTAATGTTTAATATGTGTAGTGGAGAGAGAGAGAGAGAAAATAACAATTGTGTAGATGGGAGAAAGCATGTGAGAGGAGAAAGTTCTCTGTGCTTGGTTTATGTGGACTACTCTGGTAATGCTTTTGAAGAAAAAGATCTCTCTCTGTGAGCTTTATCCACGTTGTAAGGAGCGGCAGAAGCCGAAAAATGTAAAGTTTTGCTACTCCCTGAGTCTGGCGCATATGTGTAAGGACGGTGCATATGAACAGAGGGGGGAAAAGGCGCAAAAGGAGAAAGCTAGAATGCAGCAGAATGGAAGAGACTACTGCCGTCATAAAAATAATATATATGGAGTGGATAAAAAACAAGTGTACGCAGTGTTGGGAAATTATGTATAAAAAAAACTCTACTATTTTCTCCGGATAGTTGTTGAGAATCAACTAAAAATATCTGGAGAAGTGGGAGAGGAGTAAAAACGGATACTATTATTATTAGTTTTTTTTCTTCTTCTTTTTAACAACTTTTTTTTCTTTGCGCTACTACCATGCCATAATATAAGAAAGGCTGTATGGGGAGAAATATACTGGATACTTTTATGATCTTCCTTTTTAATCTCAGGTATAAAAATATGTTAATGTGCTAACATCCTCTCTCCATTAACACAGTCATAGTTAGGAAAACGCAGACGGAGAAAGTTAGCAGAAATAATAAAGTGCCACCACCACACAAGTCTTTTTTGTGTAAGGAAAACATGCAAATCATATTATTATATTATTGTTGTAATATTATCAATGCCTCTTTCGGCTTTTTTCATACCAGCCTGTTTTGACGAGGCTTAAAAGAGTTACACGGCTTCTGTTTCATTCTTCCACTCACTATCTGTCATATTTATGAAAAACTAACGTTTGAACTGGGCAAGTTGCTTTCACTCAAGGTTTTCAAATGATGACGGTGGTGAGGATGATAAGCTTGTTATCTCATTATGAGAGAGAGAGAGAGAGAGAGAGAGCATATTGTTTGGGAGACTCGTGTATTGACACTGTGTATGCATGTGTGTGACATGACACATTTCATTTAGAATATGACATGATTTAATCCAACCTAATTTTCCAATTTTCTCAACAACACCTCTATCCTTCTCACTAGGGAAGGTTGCGACATGGTAGGACCTCTCAGCATGGAGAGATAGCATTTTCCATGTAAAAGAGCATGCTTTTTTACGTGGTTAATGAAATTTGCTGCAAAATTATAGTTTAGTTAATTTAAAGTGAAAAAAAACTTTCGAAAAATCCACCTCCGGAGCGTAGTAAAACCGTAGGTACATACCACTGTTCATCACTTGCTTAGCATAGCTTTCAAAACGGTACAGTGCAGAGTGTACTTTTCACTACACTAGAAGTGTATACTGCTTTGCTTCCACTAACACAGTGCTGCCATATCCCCATAGCATAGCTTCGTGCTGCGAAGTGTACACCTTAGAGAATATAAGAAAACAGAGGGAAGAGTTCCCGAAAACATAAAAAAATTTGCGATCCAAAAACTGTAGGGCCATTTTGTAACTACGGGCTTTGCCATATAAAGTGCATGGCTTTTCGTTGCTCTGGTTGAAAATTTTGGGCTTACACATTTACGCTAATAGGATCGCTTTTTTGAAACTTTTTTTGTAGTTTTGAATAGAAGTATTCCATCTTCTTCTTTCCATATCACTGGTCATACCGGATCCTGTTACCTAAATGTATTAAAGGTTTAATAAATCATTAATGATTATTATTTTTATTTACCTAAAAATATTTAGTATAAAACGTACTAATGTCGAATGTATGTATTTTGTACACTTGCACTGTTAGTTGGAGGACCACTTAAAATAAATGAGCGACTTTAAATACCAAAGAATTAATTTTTTTTAAATTAGTATTTAGTTAAATTGTTGTCAATATCTGCTTTAATTTTTGTTTTTAAATATTGATCTGTAAACACTGATCTATATTGAAAATGACACGTAAAAAATAATTTTTACAACTTAATGTGCTTAATTTTACATATAATTTCTTTCAAACTGAAAATGCAAACAGGCAAAGTTCCCTTGCAGCATCAGCATCTTTCTGAAAGAGAGTTGCGAAGTTCTCAGAGGTTTCCAAAAGTTGAAGGTTCCTGAAATAATTAAACAATTTAGGATTTCCGCATATGAAATACTGTAGATTTTTCATGCTTGCTATAATGAACATATATGAATTCATAAATACTTACAACTTCAAAACCTGCACTGCTTTCATCTTCAAATCAGCGTCATGACTTCTAGAGAAGCAAAACAGTTCAAGTGCATCGTCAACACTGTACTTGTCATTTGGCTGGTTCAACAGTATGTGTTTCATAGTTGTGAGCAACGACTCAATTAAGTACATGTGACCCGCTTTTAGAAGCTCGAACGCAATGGTAAAATCTTTAATAGCTTTCTGGGTGTCTCGACAATATAAATAGGCTAAGAATGCATGAACCCCTTCCTCACTCGTGTCTGGCATTGGAATCTTGCTGGTTTTTGCCTCTTCCATACTTCCCTCGAGCATGGGTTCGAAAACAGGACTGTGAGCTGTCCAGTTAAAAACCAAAATCATTTAAATACCTGCACCTCATCATAAATTAGTAAGCCCCTACTTTTCCTTAAGCCTTCTTACCATAAAGAAAGTTTTTGTGGCACTTAATTTCCTTGCCATTTTTGGCAACAATGGCAATATCTGCTGCCACACCCTCCATCAAAATCTTTTTGTTGATATTATAGTTGACTGTTGGAGCTAACATCATATTACGATTAGGTACATTAACTTCTACCGTGATTTTTGCAGAAAGAGGACGATTTACTCCCCAAACATTCATCAGTGATGGCGACGTACTTAACGAATCCTCTTTGCATATAAAGCCATCTTTCGGGTCCAACGTTATTTTCATTTCTGGAAGAGCATTAAAAGAAATCATTTACACATAACACATAAGCAACTTAAACTTTACAGAATAAAACAAGCCTTCTAAAAAATGATTTTAACAAACCTGAAGTACTAAAATACTTTTTTCCTTCTGCCTGCCCAAAAACCCCAAACGGACTTCCTCCTCCATTTGAAGATCTAGGTTGTAGCTGTGGTCGCCGTTCAAAATTCTGAGCCAACATGAAATGTGGTGCAGTCAAGTCATCATCATCCCTATCCGCTTCCAGCGCTGAAAAGGTAAAGCTTCCCCAACCAGACGTTCTGGGAACCTCCTGTTGTAAATCAACTGCAACTAACTTGACGTCCACGTGCTCCCCACAAACTGCATTCAAGATTTCCAGTAGCTTCCCCTCAATTTTAACCTTGTTTGTGGGTGACATTAGCTGGAAGGAGATTTGTAGGCTCCAGAGACTATCCAAAACACAAATTACACAATAATACACTCCCATAAAATACAAATATCCAACATAACCTATTTCCCCCTTTTCACGCCCTTTTATTTAATCAAAATTATTATATACACCTACCTGTTAATTGCCGATTGTTCGAGAAACACTCCATGCTCCGCAAGGAACCCTTGGTTGGTAATGGAATCCTTAAGACTTTTCGAACAACAACAGTTTTTCTCCACCTCACAACCAAATCCAAATCCATGATTGGCAATGAGATCCGCTCCAACTATTATCGTTTTGCTTTCACTGATAACACAAGCTTGATCTTTAACCAGGTAAAACTTCATTTTAGTTATCTACTTCTTTAGCCGGTTAATTAACAATATATTAAATCAAATAACCCAACAGATG
This sequence comes from Orchesellides sinensis, assembly GCA_027744375.1. NCBI lineage: Eukaryota > Metazoa > Arthropoda > Collembola > Entomobryomorpha > Orchesellidae > Orchesellides > Orchesellides sinensis. The sequence goes on from JAHZNG010000854.1 coordinate 24,054, forward strand.
ACAAAAGATTCTCAACAACTCAAAAGCACACCAGCTAACATCTGACAGGGCAGCTGACAGCTAACTCACTGTACGTAGTCTGTGGGTGGGTATGTTTTTTGTATGTGTATGAGTTGTGTATGTGTATAAGTGCATAACTTGACCAGCCAGTCCTATTCCCAATTTCCAAACAATGAACAAAGCATTTCATAGCCTTTTCTCCAGATTTGATTAAATTAGCTTTCGTTCATGGCCGTATTTCATATAATAACAATTTCATGATATGCTTGACTGATCATTTTAATCATTATAAACAATTATTGTACTTTATAAACAATACATTATAAACAATTATTGTACATCCTATGTTCTTGATTTGCAATGTATGTAGTACTCCCAAGGCTTAACGTATTGTGCGAAAAGCGAAAATTAAAGGATAAGTCGTGGACAGCAATTAAAAGTTTGCAGCATAGCATAAGACATACACGGAAATAATGGATGACATTATTGATGTTTGTTGAATCGATTTATCATTCATTCACTGTTTACTTAATGGTGTGTGTGGTCAGTGGTGACGATCTAATTGAAAATTGTAAAACATTGCGATAGCCAAAAATAAAGCCGACAAAGTTCAGTGTCTTTATGTCATGATTTCCAACTCAAATATTCTTATGAAAGCAAAAACAGGATGTTAATGTAAAAGCTTTTTGATGTAGCCTGATTTTATCAACTGGCCAATATTAGATAACTTACAAATTTACTCAAAAATAAGTGAAAGCAAAACAGGATGTTAATGTAAAAGCTTTTTGATGTAGCCTGATTTTATCAACTGGCCAATATTAGATAACTTACAAATTTACTCAAAAATTACTTTGAAGTACCCGCTAATCATTTTATATTGGTCATAATAATTTATAAATCAATAGGCTTATGATCAATTAAATTTGTAACTAATTTGAGTTAAGAAGATTTAAGGGATTCAGCAGTCCATCGGGATTTTTAGCAGCAGCAGCACTTTAGTATTCCAATTGTCCAAACAGTTGATTATCATTTTATAAAATTAGGTTCTGTCTCGCTCTCTCTCTCTCTCTCGACGGTTATTCGAATTCGAATTTTATTTTATAAAACAACGTGGACTGGCCCTTTCACACATGTCGCGTCCCTATTAAAAACTATATAAAACAATCGGTTTTCAAACATTTATTTATTATATTCAAATTCACAGATATTTATACCATTTATACCAATTTTCACACGTTTAAGTTTTCATGTCATTTCAGCATGAATGTTACGCAAACTGTGGGATTTATTGTGATAATCATAAACACATTCTGTTGTGTTAGCTCTTCCCAAATAAAATATTTACCATACAATGGCGAACGGTTGGAGGGTGAAGTTTTGATAGGAGAGTCATGTATCGATTCCCGAGAATGCGTCGGATTTGCAGAAGGAACATCAGTATGCGCAGCAGATAGTAATATTTGCTTGTGTAAAGCAGGGTTCATACCAAGCAGCGACAATAAAAAATGCATTTCCAAAGTGATTCCGATCGGAGGACCATGTGAAGTTTCGGAGCAGTGCCTCGGATTTGCAGAAGGAACATCAGAATGCGGATTTAATCATTTTTGTGTCTGTAAAGCTGGCTTCATACCTAGCGTCGACTATACAAAATGTATTCCAGTTGGGGTTCCAATTGGAGGAGAATGTGAGATTTCGGAACAATGCGTTGGATTTGCAGAGGGAACTTCAGAATGCTCGTCAAATATTTGCTATTGTAAATTTGGATATGTTGGCAGCGCTGACTTACAAAAATGCTTATTGGGGAATCAGCCTATTGGTGGCGTTTGTGAAGAGTCGATTCAATGTGGGGTGGAAAATAGTGAATGCAACAGTAATCTTTGCGTATGCAGCGAAGGCTTTGTTGAATCCCCAGATCACAAAGCATGTATAGAAGAACAGAACGGGATTGGAAGCCCTTGTGACAATTCTGGCC
>JAHZNG010000855.1:0-10564 GCA_027744375.1 Orchesellides sinensis
TTACACACGGACACACGGACACACGGACACACGGACACACGGACACACGGACATGGTAATCACATAAAGCATCTTCAGCTTCGCTTTCGCTGCTTAATAATGCATGCATATATATTATGTAGCTGTATGTAGGGCATGACTTAGGTTAGGTACTGCCCTTATCCATCTTGCGCTACGGTCATTTGTGTTTTAAAACTTATGTCTTGTGTCAAAAAGTTTGTTATCAAAGTTCCATGATATACATAGACAAGAGTATAATATGAAAGCACATAGGTATATTATGCATAGTAGAAGATCGTGCACTCTTTTGTTGGACTATGCCTTTGAATATTAAAGAAAGGTCACGATAATATTCATTGGAGAATTGGTTTCCTAAACATAAGAATACATTCATACTTAAATTTTCATTCCTTTAATACACAAGTTTAAGAAGCGAACAACTTGCTAAAAAACTTTTTTAAATTCTGTTTCAGTTGTCATTTGGGAGCCTTCAACCTCAGATGAAGTATTATTTCAACCGCTACCACTGGGATCTTCAAATCTCGTCAACATTTGCAATATAATTAATTCCAAATCAACGCAAAGTGTTTACGTTAAGTAGAATGACATGCCAGACACAGGAGAATCTGTGTTAAGATAAAAAATTATCACTGCCTCGTGTGAAAACAGTACTAACAATGTTTGTGATCATGTGCAATATACTTTAGTAGACACTATAAGATACTATTCCATACATAATGTAACCCGTATAGGGATTTACGTAGTATATATGCGCTTCAGTGCATAAGAAAAGACTTCGTCGAGTGAAAAAATTCTTGATAACGTACAATTTCCTTATCATAGTCAGGGGAGGCTAAAGATTTGCAAAGCTTCACTGGGGGATGAACGACAGGCAGGGCGCCATGTGAATGGGACTTGCCAATGAATGAGGTCGGTGGTTCTGAGAGCGGCACAGGCCTGAGGGCCATAAAGTCGAGCCGCAGTTCAGATGCCAACTTTGAATACGACGACAGCGAATGGGATGTCGGAATTGGAAATCTGATTATCGATCTAGACGCAGACATAGAAAAGAATAACGAAGCAAATCGCAATAATAATAATAGCAACCTATCTTCCGGAGCAGTTGGAGGACTCTCATCAAGTAGTAATAGTAACTTATCACCCACATCCAGTACCGGATCAAGTAATCCGCAAATGCATATCCCATTGTCATCCTCCACTGGAAACAATAATAATATTAGCAACACAAGCAGTGGGAGTGGAAACAACAAGAGTGGAAAATCTTCAGGAGGTAGTAACAATAACAGTTCCTTATCCACTAAGGGCTCCACAACCAACACCTCATCCTCGTCCGACCTTAGTAGCGTCATGGAACACTCTGCAGTGGTGGACAAGGGTCTCAAGATGAAGATAAAAAGGACCAAAACAGGGACAAAAAGTGGTGCAGATGCCAAGCATGAAATTGTAAAAAACGACGTAGTCGGCTCCTCTAACGGAACCTCAGGTGTAGGCTCCTCCAGTACTAATAGTAGTGGCTACTCCACTAACAATAAATCCATATCGGACTCCATCTCCACAAAAAACTCCCATTCCTCGCATAAGGACAAGGACAAGCTCCTAATAAAAGATGGTTTATTACACGACAACTCGCATGACAGCGGCAGTATTAACAATGCTACCTCTGGAAATCCCAAGCAGGACAACTCTGTCCAGGGAGATCATGGGGGAAAAGTGAAAACACCTCGGAAGGGATCAACAAAAGAGAAAAAAGTGAAGAATAATAGTAGCAATGTAGGGAACAGTGGCAATAGTAAGAAAGATGATAAAAATAATGCGGACTCTAAAGGCCTGTCAAATAGCAGTGGTAACAACACCAGTTCTTCCGGGTCCACTGGGACTCATGCCAAAGACAATAAAGAGTTTTTCAGCACAACTGTGAACCTAAATGTGCCCAATGTGATTCCTAACTCGAGTTCTTCAGCGTTTGTCAAAGCGACAGCGACCATCAAGGTACCCACTGCGCCTTCCAGCAGCGCTGCTTCTGTACATAATTCTTCCACCAGCGCAGGCTTGCATAACGTTCACTCTTCCGGAGACTCTTCATCGACATCAGCGTCGTCATCCAGTTCAAACAGTAGGTCGCAGAACTTGTCTTCGAGCAATAGTTCAGCAAATAATAGTAGTAATACTCCATGGGGTACGGTGTCACCCGTAAAGGGATCTGACAAAGGACGCCTTTCACCTTCCGTTGCTAATCTTAGCAACTCCAATGAGAAGACGCCTGGACACTCATACAAGAAAGCTAGAGCTTTTGCAGCAGCAGATAAGGTAAGACAATTCATGTCTTTTGTACAACGTATTTCTTAATAACTTCCATGCATACATAGGTATTTTATAAAGGCAACTTCACGAATCCTCGGAAGTTCGTCACAAAACATTTCCAGGAATCACAGTAGTTGACACTTTCTTATAAAATCTTTAATTGCCCATTTGTCTATTGCATATACATTATACATACAGCGGTTTAGATATCATTCTATCATATCTTCGTAAGTAAACCACATCCCATAAAGTAGCAAACCAGAACAATGAGATTTCACTGTAGTGTAGTTCATGTCCGCGGTACACCGTAAAGGATTGTTGTTCCACAATTTCTCGCAATCGATAAGATATGACATGACGACAAATATGAATCCTAAGAAAACCAGTAGGAAGACCTAACAATATACGTACAATTGGCACTCAAACAAACAAAAGAACAAATCTAACAGCCATCCTCATCAAAAGTCTACAAATTTTTCATATTCATTGTGTTAAATTTAAATACATGCTATGGTTTATAATAGCCTTACATACATTAGGTATGCATATATTTTGAGCCAGCTTTTAGGCATTCATTTCATTTGTGCATACAGAATAGGTTCCCTTCTTTCGTTCTTGCAGTGGTCCCATCCTTTGCATATCCCATATAGTAACCAGGCATATCGCAGCTTGGACGTACGGACTACGGACGGAAAGTTTTGTATGATTTGATTACGAAAGGAATTTTAGGGAATACAGATAAAATGTAAAATACGTGATAGGGTTTTTGTGTTTTGTTGGGTGATTGATATGCAAATCAATCATTTTTATATTGGCTGTGTTAGGGTTAATGTTGATTTAGGTGTAAAGGGTATATTTCATATATAAAAATTTCATTATGTTATGCACGGTGGAACGTAGAGGTTACGTTTTGGGCAGTTAAGAAAGGATATTTAAAACGTGTAGTTGAGTAGTGGTTGATTGAATAGGGATTGAGAATGAGAAGGAAGAAAGGGAATTGTTGGGGTCGAGGGAAACGTAGACAGCGGAAAGATAACCAGTTACAAGTTAATTTACTTGGGTTTAATGACAGTGGCGTGGTTTGTGATGAGGGGGGAAGAGTGGTAAATTGCCCTTTTGTAAGCCATTTAGATACTGTTGTTCAGTTACAAAAACGCGTTGGCAAAGTTAGTTTTTTAACAATCTTATATAAAAGAATATTAAGAAGAGTGCATTTTATGTTGTATGTGATGAGTATGATGGAAAAATTTGAAGGTAAATTTATAAATTGAAATTTTTGTTAACTTTTTAGACGGGATCCGGTCAAGATGACAGTTCTACAGGATCTCATGGGACTTCATCGGGATCGTCGAGTACACCATATCGTAATCAAGGAGGACTTAGTATTAACTCCGCAACTGATCTCAGTAGTAGTTCCTCCAACTTTGTTCCAGGTATGCTGTCTGATGTGATAAATTAATTTGCTAATGTATTTTAGTGGAGGAGAAGGATTGTTAAAGAAGTAATGAATGCTTTGATATTTGGTGTTGTAGGTCTACCAACTGCAACGCAGTCTGGAACTGGTGGGAGTAGCTTTGGTTCTTCAAAGGAGACTGTAAAAGGTAGTCGTACTGCTGCTGCTTCACCAACAACCCAAGATGTATGTGTGGGCACGAGTGTGGGAACAGTAACTGAGCCTGACTGCTTAGGACCATGTGAACCTGGGACTTCAGTGACACTAGAAGGAATAGTCTGGCACGAGACAGAGAGTGGTGAGTTGAGAAAACTAATTTTGGGGACACGTTAAAAGAACACGTGAAAATAGATTGCTGTTGTTATATAGCTTCATTAAAGGGAAGGGTTTTAATGAGTTATTTGTATTCATTGTGCAAACTGCAACTCCTGTTAATGAGCCTCCACCGACTGATACAAGGTCGGCAAACGCGAAACTGCGTAATGGGGCTAAAGGAAGGCGTGGAAGTAACAATGCAACCCCAGCATTTGTAGCACCTGCCAGTCCTGTGAAGCCAGAGTCTTGGCCGAAGCGAAAGACAAGAGGTAGTGAGAATGAAAGCCAGGAAGATTCAAATCCAAAGAATGCCAAGCGACCCAAAGTATCGAAAGATAGTGATCGTAAAGAGCGTCGTTCAAACAGTCCTGCTCCTGACAATGAAAAGTCGGGCCCGTCATCACCTCAACTCATCGAATGCCCTGAACCTAACTGTTCCAAGAAATATAAGCACATCAATGGGTTGAGATACCATCAGTCTCATGCCCACTCGAACAATTTTGTAGCTGCAGAAGATTCAGACTCTAATATGTCTACAGCCAGCAACACCAACGCGTCAGCCACTGCTGATCAAGTGAATTCTGCAAGTACAGACGCTGCAGAACCTATGGTCGTAGATAACGCCGAAGGTGCAGAAAGTACAACGGTTAATGCTATTAGCTCAGCTCCTATCTCAGCTGCAGATGATTCTGCATCCGCCCCACCAACGCCTGGTAAAAAGTCAGTTAGCAGTCCTCCTGCAACCACTGCTAAAGTTGATGACAAGGTATATGACTTGTCTACAGACAGTGATTTAAATCCAAGTAAAGATCTTCACAACTCACAATCTCAAGAAAATTCAGAATCTTACAACAAGTCAATCAAAGGAGCTGCCAACAAATTACAGGCCCCAAGCAAAGATTCAAACAGTGTACCCAGTGAACAAGAATCTAAACTTACTCCAGAGAACCTTAGCAAAGATTCAGTATCGTCAGTTCCCACTACTTCAACGCCTACTCTCACGCCACGGACTCCAATTCTAACCGTGCCCGTCGTGCCATACATGTCATTACAGAGCAGAAATATGGCACATGGACACGTTGTGAATGTGCCTCGTGTTGAAACAAGTCTCAGCTCTCGCGAAACTGAAAATAACACCTTGAAAAATGCTGGAAGTCAGGGCGCTCCAACTTCAAAGAATGCACCTTGGCAGCCGCATGCTCATTCACAGCCGCAACCTGGGCTTTCCAGTCATAGCTCCCATGTGATGATGAATACTTCTCCAACTCAGAGTAGTATAACTGTTCCCTTGAATATTCCCATGAACATACCAGAAAAGCTAGCAGGAGTGAAAGATAAAGATAAGAACAATTCGGACCAGCCCCCTTCCAAGAAAAATAAACACAAAAAGAAGAGCAAGGACAAGGACAAAGAGCGTGATGGCAAGTCCAAAAGCGGGGACAAGGACAAACAAGATGGCAACAATAAAAACGTGGGCGTTTCAATAAGTGGAGCATCTGACTATAGTAGAACATCTGGACTGTTCCACAACTCTAACTTAGGAACTGATGCCTTAGGTAACAGGTCCAAAGAGCATGGTGGAGGTGATAGTGAGTCATCTAGGAAGAATTCAGTGGAGAACCGAGAGGATCCGCAAAGTCCGGCATATTCTGACATTTCTGATGCGAACGACTCCGGGCCAGATGCAGAACTAAATGTTGGGATGCCAGTGAAAGATAACTGCAAGGGGTTAGTTATTCCTGGAGAAATTACAAAAAAGGATACAATAAATGTACCAGGGGTATCTGGAGGAGCCCCACTGTCATTTTTTAATCATCATAGCTTTTATTCGCCTTACCTTGACACGCCAAGCACACCCGCCGCAAATTCTGCAGCTCGTCAAGCAAAGGATGGTCCTAGTATTGACGACCCTGAGAAGAATCGCTCTGGACCAACAAAGCATCCTCTTATTCCCCCCAATGCCCAAGTCCCCTCAACTTCCGTCACGCCTGAAGAAGCAAGAAGATCTCCAAAAATGGATTTTCACTCAAAATATCCCTTCCCCAATCCGTATTTTTCCTATCCTTATTCGGGTTATCATTATGACCATCCTCATGCTCCTTTCAGTAATCCTAATATGGTATCAGACAACTCCTTTAATGCTACGGGTCAGCCTCGAATGTTTCCTGGTGTTGAAGACAAAGAAGGAAGTTCTGGTGGTGATCAGAGGTTAGGCTCCCAGCCAAAAAGTGGAAAATCTGGTGATAAAGATGAAATTCCTGGAAATATTCAGATTAAGCAAGAGCCTGTTGATAGAGATGAAAGAAGGAGTAAAGATAGACCTCCATCGTCAAGTATATTGTCCATGATGAACCCTGAGGACAAAAATGTTGAAATAAAATCGGAGTTTGGGCCTGATCACGGGGAACCTAAGCACATGCCTCCATATATGACCAACAGTAGTAAACACATGTCATCAAAAGATCATAAACGTGATGATAGGCATGATAGACGACATGATACCAAAGATGTCGAGTCAAAGTCTGACGGTGTAAAATCTGGTCGCAATTCCTCATCAAATTCAGAGAAAAATAAAGGAGTTCCCGAAGAATCAGAGCCAAAAGAAAGAAAGGATGAAGGGGCAAAACCAACAATGGAGACGACAGGACCACCTCCGCCACCAACTGCCAGTGCTTACTACTTACCACAAAGCTATTTACCTGGTAATCCTTTTGGATTACCGTTTGACCCTAGCCATCCCTTGTACAGACAAGTGTTAGTACCTGGACCATATCCAGCTTCCCCTTACATGCACCCTGGCGCAATGTCACGCTTTCCCTCGCCTAGTGGGCCTACGCCACTGCCTGAAGACTTATCAAGACCAAGTCCTTCTGGACCGGGAAACCCCTCTAAAGCTTTAGATATACTTCAACATCACGCTGCTCAGTACTACAGTGCTCACAAAATTCACGAACTCCAGGAGAGAGCCCTCAAATCACCTAGTCCACAAGTAGCAGCAGCTCAGCGCGAAAGGGATGGTGCTGCTTCTGGACCAGGCCCTAACCTACCTCCCTCATCATCCCCTGGTGGGCATCCATTAAGTGGTCCAGGTGTTAATCATCCAGTCGGGGGACGAAGTAGTGTTGGGAGTTCAAGTGGAAGTAGTGGAATGCCCAAGCCAGCAGATCTTTCTAAGGATGCGAAGCCTACAATCGGACCAGGTGGAACTATTTTACCTGGTGGACCAAACAGTGATAACGGTAGAACTCCTCCGCCAACACAGCATCATGTTCATAGTCATACACATCATCACACACACGTTGGAATCGGATACCCCATCATTCCGACTGTGCCACCGCAATATTCTCCTCATTATGGAGGTAATGCAAAGGAAAGCAATCATTCTTTCACAAGATCCTAAAGCTGGTGTAATGTGGATACATGTGAGCTAATCTTTGCTGTACCTCTTTTGTGTGCTTCCAGTGTTGGCAACGCCTCCAGCAGCACCTTCCGTGATCCCTCCATTCCCATCACAGAAGCCAAACTAAAGTATGAGACTCGACAAAAGAATCACGACAAAAACTAAGAAAGCAAACTCTCCAATCGGAGTTAACTTTTTCAAAGTGTTGATGTACAAAACAAAAGTGTGAGAATGGTTTATAATTTTAGGGACTTTGACTGAAGTAATGACGAAATTGAAATATGGTATATATCGGTGTAAATGAATGGTTTGGTGAAATGAAAGAATAAAATGGATCCGTTTGTGTATATTGTATTATTTCCGAGAAATCGTTTGTAATATACGGGAGGAACAGATATATTAAAAATGAAATTTGCACAAATTGTGCAGAATCAAATGTGTAGTCGATTTTTAGCTATTTTAAAAAATTATTGTTAAAAACAATTATAATTAAATATCGTCAAAGAAGGAAAAAATATTGTAGTGATGTTCCGGGTAGTAGTGATTGTTAGTCAAACCGTTATATCGATTATGTGAAATCAATGAAATTCGAAATCAGCCAGAAATTCATGTAAATTATTTACATTAAAACAAGTAAACTTGTAAGAATATAGCTCAGACACGTAGATAGTGCATTATACCATTGGGGTGGTGGAGAAAATGTTCACCCCTGCGCTTATTATCACACTACATTGTAATAACAATAGATGATTCAACCGTATTACGCTAAACTGAAGGAGCCGTCTTCTTCGTGTTGGGAGTTCAATGGGCTTTTCATTCATTTAATATGTAATTTGTTCACCTGTTGTTGTTAGTCATTATTTAATTGAATTTTTATATATTGCATCGTATATTATGAATATATAAAGAACGTATTAAGAAAAAAATAAACTCTTAATAAATATGAAATTTCATTCATGACGCGTATATGACTAAAACTGTCTTTTTGGTCTGACACTTATTTCCTCATGACATTTTTAATCGCATATTCCTAGAGCAGCACATTGGCATACGAATTCACATTGACAACTCACCCAGTCAGTTTAATAAGGTGAAGGTAAAAGCATAAATCACAAAAATAAGAAAAAATGCAACAAAGACGTACACCGGAAGTGTATTTGGCATTTGGTCTAAGAGAAATCTCATAGTTCCCCGATAGTTTGGCGGTGCAAGTATGTGTTGGGAAGTAGAATAACCCTTATAACAAAACAGATACCTGCGAGCACAACCAAAATAAAAACGCAAATAAAAGGGAAATATTCAGCAGATCCTTCACCGTTCATTGTCTGATGTCTTGTGCCATAAGTTTAAAGCTTTCACTATAATTTTTCATGTATTACGTTCATTGGAAAGATTTTAATATACCGAATACTTTCCAAATGGCTTTAATTTGTAGATAGTNTTCATGTATTACGTTCATTGGAAAGATTTTAATATACCGAATACTTTCCAAATGGCTTTAATTTGTAGATAGTGATTTCTGTCTCTGTTCCTATATTTAGCGTATTATTGTAATAAATGAAATTCAGGAAATTTATTTTAGGTCAAACAATCAAATAAAAAGGAATGATTTGATAATCAACATGTCTACATTCAAAAATAGTTTTCGCGAAGGTTAGGAAGCTATAATAAATCGCTTAGGTTTATACTTGCTAAAGGTAATCAGGTAAATAGCGAATATAGAGCTAATTATTTTACCATTTGAATAAATTTAACATGTAAAATGTACTATTTTTGTAGTTCCTGAACTTTCCTTGACGCCATTTTGCTAGAATGGATGATGAGGATGGAAACGAGGATAGGAATTTACAACTAGAAGAAGATGTAAGATAAGTACAAATTTGCTATGAATTACGAAAGTTTGTACCTAGGAAATTTGTAAATTTGTTTGGATTATGTTTGTACGTGTTGAACAGGGCGCAGGTGCTAGGCGAAACCAGGTACTAATATTTGGCGTCGTATTACTGGGTATTCTTGCAATATGCCTGGCTGTAACAATGCCAAGTGACTTAGAATTCAATGATTCAGAGCTGCCAACAAGCAATGGGCAAATGAGCCCTTCCGTATCCGACGCGTCTTCTCTGCCAACGTTAGACACTTCAGGGAAAAGAAATCAAACAAATTCTACGAGTAGGAAGAAGACGTTGGGCAATACAGAGGTTTCTGCAGAAGTTAAGCTTTTACGTGATATGGCAATCCAAAAGAAAATTCAAGAATACGATGTCAGCAATAATGCTCAAGGGGAAGTGACAATCCCGGAATCTGATGAGGAAGCTCTGGAGACGATTAAAGTGAATAACATTGTGGAAACATTTATTAGATCGGAGGATTTTGAAGATTTTTTGATTGATTTGGAAATACATGATGCAGTAAGGAAATTGAGGCAAGAGAAGGGATATAAGAAGAGTCCAAATACAATATTTGACGAACTGTTCAAAAGGGCAGAGAAAGAATTTATTGGGGAGGATGAGGATGAGTTGAGGGTTATCAGGAAAGTCGGTGAGCAGTTGGAAAAGCGGGCATGGAAAATTATTAATGAGCGTAGAAAGACGCGAGGGCAAGATTTGACAGAACCAGAAGAATTACTGGCTAATGAACTTTTGAAATTAGAGTACAGTGGAAGTGGTGATTCGGATGACAAGGATTCTTCTGCAACAATTGACGAGATGGAAATTAAGAGAACTGAACTGTAGGAGTAGTAATTTGATGTGACATTGAAATGCTGGAGGAGCATGTTAAGTCTTACTTGTTTGGCATTTTTACTTATTGAGATTGAGATTAGGACCCCGTTTATCAAACCCTTTATACCGTGCCTGTATGTACGAACTTGTTTTCTAGTTCAGGGAAAATGATTGTGATTTTATGGTCTCATCTTGTGTAAATGTTTTCATTTTACCCCTACCTAACCTAACTTCATGATATGATTTATTATCGATACGAGAGTACTTATTTAAGTCCATTTTACCAGTATTAAAGTAGCTAACCTTGTAGGAAATAAGGTGTTTTGTTTGTGGTATTGTAGTATATAAAGGAAT
>JAHZNG010000856.1:0-20581 GCA_027744375.1 Orchesellides sinensis
TCTGCTAAGCTTATGCAGAAATATATTGTTGCAAGCTGTGATGATCCCATGTCGTTGTCGCGTAATGGTAATGTAATAATATGAACAATAACAGCACTCCTAGTTTTAGCATTTTACATTGTTTAGCTTTTATCGTAGATTGTAGTAAAACATCTATACCAGGGAGTATGGAGATGTGGTTTTTAGTCCGTCAACATGAGTTCTGAGTTTTGATTTGGAGTGCAAAGAACTCGACAGGATGTCCATGGTATCGAGATTAGCATTAGACCTTTGTTCGCTCGTGGCTTCATCATTTATATTTTTTATTGTGGCTTCTTGACTTGATTTTGCACAATGCAAGTGACAGCTTCACAAAATCCCATGCAAACGAATTGCCGAAGCAAGTAAGCATCTAGCATATTTTAATGACATCCAATTATCCCTTTCTAGATCAGAAACATCCAATACTAGAGTGTGGGGAATGACTTTAATAACTTTGATATCGTTTGTGTTGCCAGTCGACATGTTATAGTTAACTGTAAAATGTAGCTTGTAACAGTGCTCATGTCGCTCTGATTTGATATAGGGATATAAATTCAGTTCATACTGAAAGTCATTCCTTTGATATGCCGTCTCAAAACCACTGTCTGTATGTATACACTTATGATGACGAAGATAAGGGGTAGAATATTATAAAAAACAAATAAACATAATTTTATTGCAATTAAACAAGGCAAGTTACACAATCAAGGTAAAGGTGACATGCTTCTTGTTGTGAATTTATAAAAAATAAAAACCATAATAATGTCATTTCATTATGGGATCATGGCATGATGTAAGAACACCACAAGTCCTGTTCTTTAGACCTTTACATCGCCGCGGCGTAGCATGTTAAAACTACCAACAACTTCATTTCTCATTTGTGTGACAGTTGTCATTCACTTTAGAGATGCAGTCTTGTTGAATTTGCATGCCTCGTTTGATTGACAAGTGACTGACACGAAATCTAAATTTGGTCATTGAAATTCAAGTGGTAAAGTTTGTTCTAGGTCTGTTCGTAAATGTGTCATTTTTATTCAAGGCAAATTACATCAAACTAAAATCAAGTCCATTATTAGTCTTGAATTTTTTGTTTAAAAAATAGAACAGTGTGTATAATTCCAAGCGCATTCGACGTCTCAGTTATTTAAAAATCATAATTTTTAGCTGCTACTAGTAAGACTAAAGTCATACGTATGTAATATACTAAGATGTACTCAGTACTCATTCGTGTTTCATTTAAGAAAACTGCAACTCCAAAAACATAAAATTAATAACTACATCGTGAGTATATTTGTGTATGACCTTTAGGAAACAACACATGCCGTATGTAACGTAAAGTATAATTTCTACATCTGATAACCGTTCTAGAAGAACCAACATGAAATTAAGCTTTAATATCTGAGATACTGCAACTACCTATATCTTGTGATCGTGTGATTATTTGTCATAATATATGTATATATGTATATGTATATAAGTTGCATCAGCTTAACTTGGCATAGTAAATTCTATTGAATACCCTACCTTTGCCAAGATAACCCTTTGAAATAACAATAACAATCTTTTCGTACAAGTACAAGACTGGCTTCATACATATGTATTTATGTATATACGAACAGAGCTTCGATCTCAGTGATTTCTTGATAACAAATAGCGGTAAGTACACGTTAGATACGGTGTCAAATCATATTACTTTGCAGCATTATGAACTTAAAAGTTGAAATTGTTACTCAGTTCTTTTTATGTCACAATCATACGTAGTTTTATGTACGTAGGTATGGGTATATTAGTTTTATTTTTTACAATACTTTAATAAATAAAGTATTCAAGAACAACCAGGCGCAGTCGAGCCGAGTCTGCAATCGGTCAGAAGTAGGCACCTGTCATACAAACTACTGAATTTTATGCATTGTAATTTTCTTGGCGCATGTGTGCAACATAAGTATTACTTACATTTGCAAGCATTCATGTTTTCGTTTCATTCACCTGCAGAAGAAACAACATCTGTTGCTTAATCAGATCAGAAGTCATTATGTCGCTATTACGAGCTTCAGCAAGAGCATTTGATGAAAATCTTACCTACCAGATTTCCAAATGAGAGAACTGAAAAAGCAGTCAAATTCCAATCAGTCTTATTATTCTGCCTTTACCGCCAAAATTAGATGTAGAAAAACTAGCTTCTTGCAAGTCAAGTCTTACATGTTCAAGTACAATGGCTTATTGTGAAGCTAGAGAGTTTCAAAGTTATAACGACATACAACTCGACGTACACTAGGCATATTTTTATATTTAGGCATTGCACAAAACTCAATACTCATGAACGACATTGCATAAACCTTGTCATCTTACGAGGTTCACTAGTAACGTAAACTGCATAGTGTCGATTATGAGTACTCTCACAACAGCCCCGAAAGAAAACCAGTCCGAGCCATTTGCTTAAGTCAACTCCCTTTCTTACTTCTTGACATTTGATGAATACAGAGTCATTTCAATTTCGCAGATGACAGGGCTGTGATTCTATTCAAATTCTAATACACATGATTCCTGTGACGGGATATGGAAATCAGCAGTTGTCACAAGCAGAAAGGACATCTCTCTGGGGAAATCCCTCCTTTCTTGATCCCTTTATAATATAATACAACTTTTTCGTCGTTGGTAAAGTCCCAACAACTAAAATCAACACAGTAGTAACCTACACATGAGTCATGCTGTAAATGAACCGAAAAGTCAGAGAAATAGCGTTACGCAATAGTGAAGCTTTAGCAATGATAATGTGTGACTACAGGAATTTTAGGTTTAGTTTAGTCCTTGTAGACATTTACTACATACAAGCTTTCTAAATGGAGGGATTTTTAGCGTCATATATGTTATCCCTTTGGATTTGGATGAAGTTTGATTACGCAGCAGAGACAAAGAGAAAACCTTTTACTTACGAACCCCATCATCTAACTCCCACTGCACTGCATTTTCTCTAAGCTCAACTTCAACCTGTCAACAGTAGATTGGTCTCCTACGAAAATGTAAAATGCTAAAACTAGGAGTGCTGTTATTGTTCATATTATTACATTACCATTACGCGACAACGACATGGGATCATCACAGCTTGCAACAATATATTTCTGCATAAGCTTAGCAGAGACAAAGAGAAAACCTTTTACTTACGAACCCCATCATCTAACTCCCACTGCACTGCATTTTCTCTAAGCTCAACTTCAACCTGTCAACAGTAGATTGGTCTCCTACGAAAGAACTACTTGACAAATGAAGCTTGCACAATGAATATTGACAGGAGTGAGGAAGTGACAGCAGAATTATTTGAAAATTTGTATAAAAAATCTTTGTCGCGTGTTTCCGCTGGACGGACCGTAGTTAAAATACATATGTTTTATTTATACATAAATGTAATGGAAGGAGTAGGAGAACAAAAACAATTATTTGTACACCGGCCAAAAGTGGTGGAAACCGGCTTATTTAGTTTGCAAAATTTTTTAGATCATTTTTAAAGCATAAAATTCTGACAAAACTCAGCAGAGCATGACTACCCAAACATACATACATATACATACACAATAAGATTACACATAGTACGTATTTTACTTAGAAGTGCTGGTAAAACATCCATTAAGTTACTATTATTCCTTTTCCTGCGCAACAGAGCGTCAAAATGCTAAACACTTTTTACATTACGCTTTAACAAAATACACGACTTAATTTCTTTCCACGTTTTCGCATCACTACTGATCCTTATCGCCACGTGTTTTTCTTTGGAACAACAACTGTTTATTCAAGACTTGTACTTTTTACCATTTTTATACTCATCGTTGTAATCAACCTTTTACTTATCCCATGTAAATCTACTTAGCATTAAAGCTGTATGTAATTATCCACATTAAATCCCCTTTTTGAATTTATGGTAAAATATTAAAGCTTTTGCAAATCGTATCGTAGTATGAGTAAGACTGATGATAGTAATAAAGTTAGGATATTATATGCTAAAAGTGCTATCGATTTTTATCTCACCTCATATATTATTCCCAGTTTAAGTATGCTTGCTTTGCCTCAAGCCAAATGAAGTGGTTTTCAGAAGTTCAAGGAATACTTTATTGTGATTTTTCCCATCGGGAATGTACACTGCATACATCAAAAAGAACAATCACCCATAAGAACTACCAACCACCGCAACAACTTTTCGTAATTTCGCATCATTACATTAAAAGTCAATGAAACGCAGAGAATAAAAAGAATTATGTATGTTCAAGATCCAGAGTTTACTCTGAAAACGAGTGGGCTACCAAAAGAATATTAAGGCGATGTGTATTTTAAGCAGCAATAATTCTTTTACACATTCTCCTCCCTGTCATTCCGACTGTTTTACTATTTGATCAAAGCTTTTAATATTTAAATAGAATATTTTTGCAGAAAATGTAGTAAAATAAGTCTAAATCTCTGTTGTGCTCATTTTTTACAATGATATGCGGTACATAATCAACAGCAAATGCATATTATTATTGCTATTTTACTACTTTTTGACTGTATCACTTGTCTGGTGGGTAAAAAATGTAATCTTACTTTGTAATCTGCATTTTTCTCTCTTCTCATATTATGTCTCGCTCCCTCCACTTCTTAAACACTGTTATCTTTTATATGTACCTAAATACATACGTATTATGATGAATGATATGTGTTTTCCTTAGCATACAAGTATTTACTCGTGTTCGTCCACATTGATATTTCTTCAACAAATCAAAAAAAATCTTACTTCATTAGCAACACAATTCATTTTTGTAGGAGTTCTGTCGTAAATCACGATAATTTGTAGGGAACTCTTTTTATTATTATTAAAATCCTTAAAAGGGTAAAGGTGAAGTTTAACAGACAAGACAAGCTTATGCCTTGGTGCATCTTATCTTGTTGCGGGTGTGCATATAACTCATCCAATATTTAAAACGACCATTTCAATAATAATTTGACGCCTGTCATAAAGCTAAAGTCTGGTTTACATTCAACTTGCATTCATTTATTTTTGCTGTGTTCAAGTCTCGGAGATGGAGATGTATACAAACACACGCTATTTACGTAGGACATGCATCATTTACGTTTAGGTTCTTTGCCTAGTCCATGGAAATTGAGCGATGATATTCTGAAATAAAAATGAACACTTGCAGCCGGTAAGGAAAATAACGTCTCTTCTTCTCAACTCCTCAGTGCTACCCGACACTCCTGACAATGCACATTATCTTAAGATTACTTCAACTTGGCTCTTACTCATCATTGCCAACAAAACATTGAATGCACCAGCTGGTTAATAGGCCATCAACCGTCCAAGATATAAAAAGGCTGCAATGTGTTATTGCCAGGAAAGCCTCATTTTGATATACACGTTTCCTAAGCCTTTCATAATGTAATAGCTCAGAAAGAAATAAAAAGAAATATCACGTCTTCTTGCCTTGTAGTTTGGTTCAAATGACACACTTTGGAGATAACTTCGATATCTTCTTTGGTCTCGTGTTAACAAGCCACAAAACAAATGCATACGCATGCTACAATGCAACGATGCTACGTTTCCATTTAGCATTTGTATTTCTATCAATATATGTCTGCACTGTACTTACACTGGAAAAGGAGTACCTGAGTTGCATGGAATGGAAGAGGAATGATCTATTTTTCAGAACCATTTTCGGAAACATTCAAGGTTGTCTCAGTACATAGCAGCCAGGAAAATACTCGATTTCTCTTACATTTATATGTGCATCTGTGTACACGTAAACATTACGAGGGAAGACACGGAAAAGTCATGAGAAAATTGAAGCCGTAAAGCAAGTGGTTATTTAGGATGAAACGACTGAAAATGAATGGAAATGAGGATGGTAAATTGCAAAGGCGGGTCTTCAAACCTTGGTAATACGATATTCTTGTCCCGTTTCGTGTCTCGGAAGTTAGCTGTGCAGCATCATAAAATGGGTGGGTAAATGAGTATGTACAATACATAAATGTACAACGTGCGCATACAGTTTCCTTTTCTAACAACGTCGTCGTCTTCTTCTTCGTCATCAAAAAGTCTAAAGTTTTAGGATGTTACAGACGAGCTAAGACGGGTGGCAAAGAAACGAAGGCGGAAACCGAGGATGGATCATAGTAAGTACACCCGCGTTCTTGTTTTTGTTTGTTTTCTATTACCTTGCAATATTGAAGACAAAACATAAAGCATAAGAGGTTACGTAAGAAATAATACCTCCTGCAAATATATGTAGCACGCAATCTAGAATAAACACCCCTTGTCAAACTCGCTCAAAACATGTCGTCTACTTAGAAGAAAAACTTTTACGTATGAACCTCATAGCGAATCGTAGAAAAGTAAGAAGGGATATAACAAAGGGACCCTTGGGACTATAATAAGAGCACACCTGGTCTTGCCATCTACAAGTTTCATGAAAGTTTTAGGATATTTTCGTGAAATTTGAGATGTAGGGGAAAAGAAGCAATATCTGATGAGAAATGAAACAGAAACATGTTATATTATGAACAAGCATTGCATTCTTGCAATATATTCTACCTGAGCTTAAGGGCCCAGCAGTTGTTGGTTTGGTTGCACTTCTATTGATTATAATCCAAGCTTCCATTAAATACTACATTTTACATTATGTATCTCTTTTAAAAATACATTTTATTTACTGAAATATTTAATAATGTAATATGCGAGTGTTTCCAGACACCCATCTGTCTGACAAATGCACACTCGGCAAAATCAGTCATGTAGTACATAGTAAACACTATACAAGTTCTCCAGTTCTACGTTTCTGTACAAAACTATGTATTTTGTGTAAATAATCGAAATCTGATTCTTCTACCATCTATACTATTACAACAGTTTTCTACATCCCATATACTATTATCATTATGAGATGATTTTTGTACTGTAACACTGACTCTGAAGACTACTTCACTATCTAGTTTTGATTGAATTTAAAACTCTTTTTGACGAAAAAATAGAGGCAGCATGTATTTACCACTAGTACCTATCGATGAATACGTTTAGTATACATACATGCTGGAGTTTATAAAATCACTCGCTACTGTAAACTTATTCCTACTGCACTGCTTGTTCAAATATTTAAAATTGTATAAAGCCAGATTACTTATTGCTCTAATTTTAATTTAATCTACGGGTTTATATCCCTTGTCGGGGTAAAATTGTGTATTCCAAAATTCTTCGCCGTTTCGCTTCATGCATACTTAACCAATCTGTGAAAGGAACGCCTTTTGTAGGGCAGTCAGTCACATTCTTGACATTTATAAAGTATTACATATTTCCAAATGCACTGTCTGAATATCTGACTACTCTCCTATCTCTGTCTCGGTCCTAGTCCTCCAGAGGAATTACATACGGATGAAAAAAGGTTACGTAACCTCATATATAGCTTCCTGCATTCTTCTGCTCTCATGCATCCAGGCAAAAACGTTCATGACCATGTATTGAATGAAGCACGTTCACTCTTTTGAATTACAAACTCCTTCAGTCCAACCTTATATATTATGCTTATGAGACAAGTAGCATTCTTAAGCGGCCCAAACCTATTACACGAATAAAGAAGAAATATATTTTGCCCTTTTCACCCGGTGGAACCGTGCTTTTCTAGAGACAGATTCTCAGGCTAGGCAAAAAATGGTAGCAATTCATGAAAAGAAGACCAAGAGACCAGAGGAGGAAACATTCAAAAGATTACATCAAAATTCAAGAATGACATGGCACGCAGGCAGGGAAGTTCCTTATCCATGCACTCGGACGTTACACTCATTTATTCCCAGTTTTCTGCCATTTGGCACCGCACAAAAGCGAAGGATATATTTTGGTGTCTTTTGTAGTAATAATGGAGCATATGTGAAGGAACGAATTGCATGTACATTTGATATCAAAAGGCTCAATTCTGAGAGCTCTTCTAAACAGATAAACCACATATATTGAACCTACGAAAGTAAAAGGGAGCCTGGAAAAGTACCAATGGGATAAACATCGAAAGCACGTCTACATCTTGAAAGGTTTATACATGAATCAAGTCAATAAGAAAAGCACATTCATTCTCATTTTGAATGTTTTCTATATATACTCGTGACATATTCTGCCGTAAATTCTGTGTGTTCATCCCTCCTCTACCTGCATACATCAAGCTTGCATGAATAGCAATAAAAACATCGCTTTTAGCATTATGCCTTGTGCATACATATTTGTAACCTTCGCCATTTCTGTGTAAGAGGATCGAAAAATGAAAGAATGGTTTATGCAAGTAACAGTGTATTACATCTGAATAAAATTTCTTGTGCCCTGTACGTCATACACTAAACCTGCTGGAACCATATGCTTTATTTCTTTCTAGCAAATTTTATAGGGAAGCGAGACGACTTACAGCTGTATGAGCAAAGGAAAGTCTTGGGAAAAGTCGGTTAGATTGCTTACAGCACTATATTCAATAGTTACTTTTGTCCTTCTAAAAGCAAAAGCTGCTCAATTGCCGAAAATTGTATATATACCTTTACATAAACGAAACAGTTGTGCGAAATCCTTGGGAAAGCAAACAGAAAATTATTACTTTGATGCGAAGAGAACAGTATGGAGGAGGCAGTTCTAAAAGGCAGATAGATGGATGGGAAAGTTAGAACTGAACATGGGATTGAAAGTCAGGGAAATCTCTTTCAAATCTGCTTACATACGAAAAATAGTCTAGCGTGCTTTCAGTTTTCACTTAAATCCTTGGGATTTTAGTGTTTAATAACTTCGGCTCTTACTCACAAATTCCTCATGAGAATAAATTTTGCAGTAGACGAAAATTTCATGCTTGGATACCCATAGTTAGAACTCACTCGTTGAATACAAACGGTTTGTACATGCAGTAAAAAGTCTATAGATGTGTGTGGAGAAGAAAGTCGTAGAAAACCACAATGAAAGCGGCCTTGAACAATACTTTCATTTCAATATGAGAAATGCTTTTTCCTTAAAGTAGTAAACCATGTTTATACCAAGTAGTATATCGTGCAAATCATTACACAATTAATCCATCTTTGTAATAATACAGATTTTAAAAGAACTTCAGGTGACAAGTACAGAATAAAAGCATAGATATACATAATATCCAGGACTTGCTCGGCTTTGTTTTTAATGAGATCAAAATGCATACATAGCATGAAAGCCTTTATAAAGTTAAAAGCGGATGAAGATGACGTTACAATGATGTCACGCGAATTCTAAAGTTATTTAACGTAGAATAATAATTGAACTTTATTTTTGCACTTACCGTGAATATAAAGCCATCCTTCAACCTTGCAAGGATAAATGATAGCAGGCATTTGAATGATCTGCAGTCCTCGAAATGGGTTCGGAAGTTGCATTAAATTTTTCTGGTGTTGATTCTGATAATGCTGCTGTTGCTGTTGATGCTGCTGCTGCAGTTGATGAAGATGACGATGAACTGTGCAGGTCGGCACGGGAGTCGTCGACCGACTTTGGCCCGCATACTGCTGCTGCTGCTGGTTGTAGTGATGAAAGCTATTATTCATGCTTAGATTCTGCATCTCGTCCAGATGTCTCATTCCAACACAACGGAACACATAGACAAGAGAGAGTGGAAGGGAACGTAGTGGAGAAAGGAAAGCGTAATCCGATTAAATTTTCAGTAATGTCAATATTATTACTGATTAAAGCTTTACACTCATCTAAGCTATTATGTTCAGTTCACTGCCACTTCTTTTAAAGAAGATTGCAAATGGAGGAACTATACACACACAAAGCTACTAAAACATGAGGAAGAATAATGTATGCATTGTTATTTCATTTAATATATAGTGAACATTACTTTGTGCAAGAACGTTCACATTCATTCACTTAATTCATCTTCCTTTAAAACTCTGTTAGCATTCGTTACATGTTTCCCTACTTCTTCATGAGTATTGTATAGATATTTAGATATTATTGTAACAGGAAACTTTATGTAGCTTACGTAGTAGTTTTTATAGTTTTCCTTTGAAAATGAAATGAATGGCCTCGTTCCAAAACTGCTGGGTTTGTTAAGTTTTCCGGCTTTTCGAAATGTAAGCAAAAAAATCAAGAATGATGATGCTAACTTACAGATAGTGAAAACTGTACGCAATAAATACTACTATTTTGCGATAAGATGATACTATCACAGGCAACAGCCTATGTTATTTCGAGAGCATCCTTTTCTATTTCCACTTAGTACGATTTCGAGTTTCCTTTTTAAATACCGACAAGAAGATGTTCGCATTTTAAGTTGGTACAGTCATTCAGCTTGATGAATCTTCTTTTCAGCTGCTTCTTTACGATAATTGCATATATAGTTTCTCGGAAGAAAACACAATGATAAGAAGTGTACACTTTACTTATTTTCAAGAACAGTAATAAACATGAATTTTTATTTTATTTTCTCCAGCAAAGAAATCAACGCGCGCACATGTTGACAGAGGTCTGCAAAATAGTGAAAATGCTTTAATAAAGTTTTGTGTACTATAAAACGCTTGCAAACATCAAACCTTCACTGGATGATAGTATCCCAAATAAATTATTACTTAAAAATAATATTATTGTTAAAAACCAATCACACAAGTAACTTTGCACTCCATAAGAATTATCCAAATATCTTCTTAAGTTTCTCCATAGGTTAGTATTCAACAACAAGCTAAAATCAAAGCAGTGTGCTTTATTCCGTATTCCGTATAGGATTTCCACAAGGTATAAACACTCTTAACAAATGTTTTCCAATAAGTACGAACCCTCACACAGACACTTTGAGCAACTAAAAGCAAATTCAAATAGAAGTTCCTCAAAGAGATGTGAAGACGACTTTGTTATGTACAATTTACCCTTCTTCTCTTCAGTTCTCAAAGATGAAAAGTCGTAAAGTCAGCATAAAGGTTCTTTGGTGTTTGTTGCAATGTAACGCAGTGGAAGTAGTATCATCGATCCCACATGAATCTCATTTCCTGATGTTTGTTTACATTTCTCTGCCCTAAAATCCACAAAATACGAGAAGAGTAAATATATTAGACTTATTATTAATATATCATCCTAGAGAAATAAGCGTAGAGACAAAACGGTTAAGAGGGTTGTGTATATAGAATAAATGCAAGTTTCTTTTCAGGGTAATTTTATACTCATGTATGTATGTATCTTAATATGAATATACCTACTGGCGTCTTTAAACAAGCAATTATGGAAAGGAATACTATGCTGATATTGCTTATTAACCGTCATTCCACTTGACATGTGGTAAGTACAAAGCTACGAGAAGTTTTAGATGAAAGTAATTTAAATACATATCACATCATGCACATATTATGTGTACACATAGATACCTCTATGCATATTCATAATAGGCATATTTACAATCACGGCTAAAATAGTGACGGTTTTTATGCTAGCTAGTATGGATAAATCATTGTATGTTCAAACAACCCGTGTCAGCCAAAGACTGACAGGCTTATCAGCTAAAGACCAGATTGACCCACAGAACATCCGTTGCCCTTTTGGAACTATGTGACTATTCTGCAGTGTCGCACATGTGCGTCCGTTCATCTTCATGCATTGCTATTAATTGTGATATCCATGGCTCATTGTCTTTGTATGTAAACAAATGACTCTCCAACAGGATAATAAGTCCAGTCTCCAGAGAATATTCATTGGAGATTATCAGGTCTTGCTAAGCGCATAGCGCATGGCATGTAATTCACATTGGGAGGCAATAGTCATACGTAGCTCTTAAAGGCATACACAAAAACATATTGCTAAAGATAACTCCGTCCACTAAACAAAGGTCTGTTTAATCCTTATCTTTACATGTGTCGTCTATTTATGCACCACGTATCACCAGTCTATTATTTGTGGGTTCAGTAAACTCAATAAGAAACTCAAAGCATTTATGAATAAATATAATATTGATCTCATAGCCAAGATAAGCTAATGATGAACCAGACTTTCTTATTTTTACATGCATTTTCAATATGCATGCCCATGAATTTGTTTAACTTGTAAATAATCGATCCGCATCCCAATTAGTGAGCCGTGCTCGGCGCTAGTTTGAAACTACATTTAACGGTGAGGCAAACTAAAAACCTTATTCAAACCTCCATTTGAAACTCTAGCGCCCCAAGTATTGTATACGGCGATTCACAAATCTTAGATATTGTTAAGAAAAATCCTTATCCTGGGGAAGAATCGACACAGATTCCTAAAAGTCGAACAATCTCCCGTTTTAAGTTCGTATGAATAGTTGTGTGATTGAAAATGTGCAAAGTGAGATTCCGCCTGTCAGCATATTCTTTCAAGTTCATGAGCAATTTAAAAGATATTTTGTGTCTTCAAGCTGTGTTTATGACAGTTTGATTTTTGTAAGCTGAAAAACGACTACCTGCCTGCGCTAGCAGCAAAATTCACCTTATTTTTTAGCAATTTGTAAAAAGAATTCGTCTGGTAACAAAATGGCGTACCTATTTGTAATGTAAAAAAAACGACTACCTGCCTGCGCTAGCAGCAAAATTCACCTTATTTTTTAGCAATTTGTAAAAAGAATTCGTCTGGTAACAAAATGGCGTACCTATTTGTAATGCAAAAGTTTATTGTTCATTGTATAAAATTTGTGATTGCTTTTAATATATATGTTCTGATTGTGATTACCCCCAAACAAAACGGATAAAAATTACGTGATCTACCTGCATCGCAAACCAGCATTTTCACGCTATTTTAATACAATCTGCATCTTATAATAGGATAGGCTGATAGTTTTCATGATTGTTAAAGTTAGCAAATTTCTCAGATGATTCATAAAAACTCTGCGGGATGCATGCATGCAAACGGTGATTTTACTGATGTGATAAGTGATATTAATAATACCTTTATTGGTCAAGGAGACCCCTGTAGGCAAATCTGAAAATAGATTAGCGGAAAATAAAAGTGCTTATGCAAAAGAACCCAGCTTTTCGTCTTATTCTAATTACAAGTAAACAATATTTCATCGTTTTATGATTCTCAACAAAACTTTTGGCACATACTTTTACAGTCTGACAACAGTTATTTTCTGCATGCTATGCTCATTTTTTCACGTGTGAAGCTTTAAACGTTTATTTTTTCAAAAGGTTATACATATGCATAAATATGAATGACGTTCCATGACGCTAGGATGATGACAGGAAACAAGGAACACTCAAAAAGATGTAACAAGTCGAACGAAAATTATTGTTTGCCTTGGCTGATGATATGAGGATGACACATGATGAGTAGGGCATTCAAAGTTTGAAAGAATGAACAGAGGTTAATAATCTGTGTTTTTAATGTACATCTGACTCACAGTCAGTACCCTAGCGTTGAAAATACGCGAACCTATATTCAAGGAAATTCGTTGACTTGCTATTTGTAAGATCTCTCTCTTGCGGAATAAGGATCTCTGGCGATGAGGCACGTAAAACGCCATTTGTTTGAGCAAAAGTATGTATGTATCTTTTAAAATAGTTTTGAGGGTAAGTATGCTTTTATGCAAACTTAAGTAATTTTTGTATGTATTGCTCTATTTTGCATTCTATACATTACCCATACCCAAACATAAGATTGGCTCTGAGCTTCCTGTCAACACTTGTCAAACAAATACCCAGCGTAAGTGCTTTTTATATGCTTAAAAGTTGAAGTATGTATGTGAATATGTATGCAAGGACTTGTTTTTACCTTTAGTTTTGTCCACTACAATTAAGTTTTTAAACAGTTGACACCTGTTATACAGTAATCCTGGATTCACTTAAAGCGTCACTTTATGGCATCACTATTAATCACACACTTTGCATGAATAATGTGGATGAGTGGTTAATACATCACTGCATAAATATACACTGCATATAACTTATTCAAGCTCTATCACTCTGTCACTGTCACAATGTTAAGCTTAATATTCACAGATATATGTATATGAACTGGATTTCGTATGCATTTGTTGCAAATTCGCAAGGTTGTTAGTACTTTAGTACCTTTTTCATACACACAATGAATCTTATGCAAATGCAAAATAGGTATATTACTACGCTAAGCGTAGGTCTTTGTACAATGATTTTTTTAAACCATGTAGTTTGTTAACAATACTAATTTTCTTCTCATGATGTTAGGTAAAATGGTTATGAAGAAGAAAGCCTCAACATTAAACACATTCACATAGACACACATGCAAAGCTAAAAAAGTCATGAAGGACTGCTGAACAGAACGCCTGAGAGGATGTGACCACATTGCCGTCCCGAAGAACACTGAAACCTGCCTGCAACAGCAGTCTGCATCTCGTCTGCGAAGTTGTAGTAAAGAGATACGGACTTCTCTCTTCTTGTAGCGTGCAAGACTTCAAGATATGCTTAGGTGATACTTTAAAAAAGTACAGTGTGACTGTGCTGGTGATATCACACAGGGCATGTTTGTACATTGTACATAACATAACATGAGCTTTGGCAGCCGGTTTGTATATAACCGTAAAGTGAAAAGGGAGCTCGTTTTGGTATTGCATAATACCACACAGACAAAGTTATACAGATATTAAGTACTCCAGTATAAATATTATGCGTAATAAAATACTTCCCTACATGCGAAGGTACCAAAAAGGCTTTCCCTCTCTTCTTCCTTCCTTCCCCATATAGTGTATAGCCGAACCCAAGGGTGAGGATTAAGGGTGGTGCAACCAGATCCGTTTTGTGGTAAAATGCTTTTACTTTAGGTGCCTTTCACAGAGACGCTTATTATTCTAATTTAGTCATTATTTAAATGAAACCTCATTACCGTACTTTGCAACGCTGCATACCTATAACTAATGTACTAATTCTACCTATATATATTTTATCTCATCCTTACAGATACATTGAGTTTTCGCTATTTTTGTATTGTGTCTTGCGTCATTAAATATCATTTAAAAATTACTTTCTTGACTTATACCAAAATATGTACGGATAACTTTTAATTGCAGAAAGTAACATGCAAGAGCCATAATTGGCATGCTACGAATTCGCATATTATGTAGCTGAAATCATTTGTGGGGAAAGTTGGTAAGCATAATGTACTTATGATGGATGTGAAATAATGACGAATGGATTCCAACAAATTAATACAATTCAAGTTTTTATATGTATTTTTAAAATTCCTAATGTGATATTCCGTGGTCCCTTCAATATCCGCATTCCCTTTCAATGCTCCAGGCTCCAGTCCTCTAGCTCCGGCTTCACTATGCATTATAGCTTCCAGTTTACAAAGGAACAATCGGCAATCATAGAAGACCATTCTAGCATAAGAGTCATACGAAGCATAGAGTAATATCTGTCATACAGAATAGCTCCTATACTTTTCCACGTTACCGTCTCTGTTGGCGGAATTGTTCAGGTTACCAAATAACTTCTTTTATGTGTGATCTGAACAAGCGTTTGGTCGTTTCCTTTTGTACTCCAAACTTCATTCCAGCATCTACAACTACGTTTTTAAAATCACCAATTAAAAATTAACTACAAAACATTAAGTATTTAAACACACTAACTAGCATTCAAATTATATATTTTTTGTGATACATATATTTTACAAGGTAAGCAAGTCATTATATAATGATTAATTATTAGCATGGAAGAAACGTTATTTTTTAAAGGATAAAGAAAGGGTGTTAACATTNAACGTTATTTTTTAAAGGATAAAGAAAGGAAGGGTGTTAACATTGTATTAATTGGCTATTTAATTATGCTGTTAAAATGACCTCACGTCAGATAAGTTTGTATTTTTATCGGAAGGAGTACGAGTTTGAGACTGGGCATCCGGTAATATTAACAATTAATGTTTAAGATTTGATGATTAATGTATTTTTGTTATTGTTATTCAGGCATCAGAAAGAATTATGGCGACTGCAGCTGGTGGCGATGATATGCCAACATTTAAGTTGGTCCTTGTTGGGGACGGAGGAACTGGCAAGACGACCTTTGTTAAGCGTCACTTGACGGGAGAGTTCGAGAAGAAGTATGTAGCCACGCTGGGAGTGGAAGTGCATCCTCTTGTATTTAACACCAATCGAGGCCCAATTCGGTTTAATGGTAAGGAAAATGGATGATAATAACTGTTTACATAGAAGGCTGGTGAATTTATTTAATTTGGTTGGTTGATCTTAGTTTGGGACACCGCTGGCCAAGAGAAGTTTGGAGGTCTTCGG
Source organism: Orchesellides sinensis (assembly GCA_027744375.1). Lineage (NCBI taxonomy): Eukaryota > Metazoa > Arthropoda > Collembola > Entomobryomorpha > Orchesellidae > Orchesellides > Orchesellides sinensis. The sequence goes on from JAHZNG010000856.1 coordinate 16,231, forward strand.
GATGGCTATTATATTCAGGTACACAGCTCAATATATTGCATTTTTAGTTTAGTTGGATTGGAATGTTGAATTGTGTGTGTATTTCAAAACTAATTAGTTTACTTTTACAAATGATTGCAGATTTACTGACGGTGTTTTAAATTATACTGAAAAAGTTTCATATGCTAAACATTATGACGTTAATTTTTACAGGAGGCGCAACAAGTTGCGTTGCCAGATGATGATGAAGACTTGTAAAGTTTTAAACATTACTCGAGGATATTTCTCTTATCTTCACGTTATTACTTTGACTGTATTTTTAAAGATATTTTATGCTACTACATTCACTAAATTAAACTTGAGTACTCACTATCAACTATGTAATGAAAATGAAGTTGTAAACGTTAGATGCAAACAATGATGACTTGGATCGAATACTAAGTTACGTAATGAACCGTTATTAGTAATAAAAATGACGACTGAATATTGTTGACCTTTTGTTAGTTGTCTAGTTTGTTATTTGTTGTTATACTACTGCTTTATTACACGAACAAAACCCTGAAATTAGGAATTTTATTCCTCACACGGTGATAAATTATAAGCGAATATGATTTTTCAGGAATCTAGGTTTTACATTGTTTGTTAGTTTGACTAAAAGTGAATGTTATTCATACTGTTTTGATTTTGAGTTTAAAAAATAACGATGTACGTGATTACATAATTCAGAAGTTTCAAAAGTTTCATTTTGTATTCTTAGCCGTATGTGGTATTTTTATAGATGTAACGTTTCAACGAAGTGTTTTAGACTTCAAATAATGTTTCGTCATTGCAAATACTTCCTACTACTACATGCTACTTATGCCATAAGAAGTCACAAATAATAGTAGTTATCATCTATAAACGTATATACTGGCAGTGATTGTATTATAACAAATTCCGTTTCTGCTATTATTTATACTATTGGTTTCTAGTTGGATCTACACTGTATATAAATAACCTTGAGTCTTAAATTTCAAGTTAGAACTTCATAAGCCTTAGGATGCAGGATGGAGAAATGTTTGTACAACAAATAGATACCAAGCGTCGTTAGAGATTTAAACCTGACGAGGAAATGTGTTTAGTTTTATATTATTACTATCAGTCGCATTGTACTCATTAGACAGAAATAAGGTACAATTAGCATTAATTTATGGACAATATCCGTATGAATTTTTTAATTCAATCACAACTATCGGATTGTTTGATCAAATGATCAAGCAGCTTTTGAATCTTCTTATACAGCTACACTGTCAACTTATTTGACATGGATATTTCATTCATAACTCCCACCTATCCCGTTAAACTTACAGCAGTAGTGTTTCAATCATGGGATGATTGATTTTGAAGATTGAAAGTAAGTTTCAGAATTAATTTAATAATCATCAGATATAGTTGGTAATAATTACGGTCATTCATATAGCATATTTAGCAAATTACTTCAACCCTATCGAAGAAATTATCTTTTGCGCTAGCCAGCTTCCAGCACAACGAGTACAGAAATTCAATCAGCAGTGCTTTTGGTAGAGTATTTTTATTTTAAGATACATAAGGGAAAATTATTGGAAAATTCTGCGATTAATGCCTTGGGTATTTCTTATTTACGGAAATGAATCGTTTCTCTCCTGTTTCTAGAACTGACACGCACAGAATCTAGAATCTATTCAGTTGCATCTTTATTGTCATGATATTCACTCTCATTATCTAGTCCATTTATCTATCTATCATCTCTTTTGAGCGAAAGGCAGGAAAGCATGCAAGGTCTCCCACAGTAGGCAGTAGGGACCAAATCGATATCCAATTAGGCACGTTTGTCAAATTGCAATGAGTGTTATTTCGCTAGCTTAACATTTAGCAAGCATTATATTATAGGTATTCCATTTTATACATAATAATATCTTGTTTTATGTTGCTTTTCGTGTGAAAGGATGACACGAAATTAAACAAGAGGACATGTTCGATTTTATGTATGTGTGTGTATGACAAATTAAGGCATCGTACAATACCAAAAATGAATTTCTGAAGAGGTGCTCACGCGATTGACAAGGGATTCTTCAGCTCATACGCTGTTGTTCAGAATGACGGAATTATCATGCTACACACTCATCATATACCCGCAACGAAGGGTTCATCAATACCAAACGATATTTAACCACCATTAAAATGACAAAACCATATTTGAAGTAGCGTAAACTGGAGGAATGTATATGGGTTAGTATTTTACCAACTAGCAGAAAACCTTGCATTTAGCCCTATATACAACTACTTTTAGTATTCAGTGAACATGACATGTATTATACTAGTTACCTTGTTTCAAACACGTCAGTCATATCAAATATCAATTATGCATACAAAAGAAAATTTGACAAGAGACGGTTACAAAACAGTATTACTGAGAATAGGATGTACATATATCTATATAGTGCTAATAACAGGTAGACATGTAATGAGGGGTGGGCAGCAAGAGTATGCGCTTTTAGATTAAAAAAATACTTTTTTTGCATTGGACATCAATTGAGCTTTAGAATATTTACAGACTTTCTTAACGATACTAGTTGATACTTGCTTGATAATGATATGCAATTTTTGCTATTCAATTCAACCCTTTTTTTATATTTGGAAGGCACAACAAAAGAGAAAAGTTTTTTATTTGAAGGATGAGGATAAAAATACTTAAAAGGTATCCTTTCAAATCGAAATACTTTACCTTGGTTGATGTGAAGATCTTATAAAATCATTATTTTATTATATCGCCCCAACATCGTCTTCTAACATACCATCATAGATCTGAATTCTATCATTGCCATTATAGATTTAGTTAGACTGTGACGTGATACAAGCCAAGTGGATCAATATTTCCGCAAATGAACATCTAAAAATACGTATGTCTCTTATCTCTACTAAAAGCATGTCAACTTCTGCCAGTATTAATTTATACCTTGTTTCAGGAAGCGAAACATAGAGATTGGATTCTAGTTTCTAAAAGATTAAGCAAAGTATACAATAATATTATTATCGTGTGTCAACTGTTAGTGTTGAAAAAAATGCATACTGCGCATTGTGTCGTTATTTATCACAAATTTGTTATTAAGTAGTTTTGTTTTGTGGTTTTAGTAAATATTTTGAGTTCTGTTCTGCATATTTGTGGAAAATTTATTGTTGAACACAAAATAAAATAACACGGTTACGAGTTACGAATGCTGCTGCGAAGTTTTGCAAAATTATCATTGTCATCTACCTACAATATGTAGAGTAGATGTATAAGAATCCTTTACTTTTCCATACAAAGTAAATTCCAAAAACTCAAATCAGTTTCGCATGACACCCTATGATAACCAATCAATTAGTAGGGTTGTGGATGACTCAGCACGTAAAATGTGGTTTTGGTCACACCTGTGCAAAGTGTAAGCTTTCTATTCTATTTTTGGATTTAACGACTTCTAAAATTAATCATACATTTAATAGGATTCAGTAAGAAAATTCGCGAATAACAAGTTCACTCGTAAATTCATTGATCAATCAGCCTTGGGGATGAAAATCGTCAATGATTAAGCCACCTGGTGCAACAGATCACTGTGTTATGCCTTCCTCTCTTTGGCTTTGACGAAAGGTCATGGAATTCCAATGTGCAAAATGCGGTGATGATCTACTTATGTCGAGGTGTAAGTACCTTACACAAAATTGAATAATATACAACATAAATATTAACAGTATGGTCCTCTCCAGCTTAAAATTTTAATAACTAAAACATTAACCTGGTAATAATCTGTCATTCTCATATTTGTATGACAAGCAAGTTTATGTTACGTACGTCTGAAAAACATCCTTATAAGCTTCTAAATCAACACATCTTCATTTAAATCTAGTTTGCATCATGTTGTTTAAATATTTTTACTGCCATTTTAAAATGTAAGCACTGAGTCATCAATAACTTTATCCTTATGTCAGTTCTCGCTCTAAAAGAAGTATTAAAGTGCGCCTCCGCTTGAATATGTTAATTAGTTATTTGTTCAGGCAAAACCACTCAAAGATTTAAACTCTTAGCACCCAGAGGTTTTCATGATAATTCTAAAAAGCTTCATTGAAATTATTGATTGGTTATGCCATCAAAGGTATAGCTTCAAAAAGAAGCACCATTGTATCTGCTAAGAGATGAGTGTGCCAGCAATAAAAATAATACCAATGAGGTTTAAATTACAATTTCAATTGGTTTTACATAACAAAAGGAAAACAGCATTCGTTTTATTTGTGCTAACAAAAAATGCATTTCGCCATTCATTTCAAATCAATCCGCACTCGTGTAATTAATGCAAGAGAAACCCATTCAGTCCTTCAA
>JAHZNG010000857.1:0-17400 GCA_027744375.1 Orchesellides sinensis
ATAGAGCTATACATCATATCAGAATGATAACCAATAATCATTCTTATATGTGTTTACGTTGATGTGCATCCATTCAGGCACAACAAGTACTCAAGTGCATTTAGTCAGAATAAGTCAGACTCTGGTATTAGTATCAGATGGAGACACAATCCAATATGCCACAATAAAAATACCATAATAAAAACCAGCCAATGAAACAGGATGAGATTGTTGTACATGATAATATCACTCTATGCATATATTATTATCACCTGGATCTGTTTTACATGAACATAAATGCATTCAAAAGAAGTATTGAGGACATCAGTGAAAATTCAAACTGCCACGATAAGGGTTTTTGTAATCGTCATCATTAAAAAAGCTGTGATGTAAACAAAATTCCTTTGTCAAGTGTTATATTCATATTCCTCCTCCACAGAAAAGGCATACACTGGATTTCACCATTTTTTGAACACAAATGAAATGACAGTGTTTAATCCACTGGCTTATTAAATTTTTACTGGTGATGACAAGCAAGCACTTATAAACAACACAGATTGTCATTCTTTATTTAAAAAATGAATCCATCCATCGGAAAATTTTAACTGGTTTGGCTGGAGCCAGTTTGCAATTATTTATCTTTTTTCATGCTTTATGATGATAGTCTACATAAGAATTCTGTGGTTTGGCAAATTATCACGAAAAAATATGCACAGGAAATATGAATGTATTTATGTATAACATGTAAATAGCAACAAACTGTGTAATGAAAGCACTGAATGCTTATAAATACAAGTATTTAGATGGTTAAAAACTGACAAATGACTGAATGAACAAAGATCATCGCTATGAAAATGACTAGTCAGTAACAAATTAGTGAAGCTTATTTTATGGTAATGCAAATGTCAAAACATGGCAAATGCAGAAAAAATGACGGTAATGATGTTTAGGCGTGAATGATGAGAAATGCATGTACCCAACGAAATAGATGTCCTCTTTGTTCACTCTTCTTTAGCTTAATACGTCGCCTGGCTTGTCGTTAGAAAAATATAGGCCAAGGAATGCAGTGATGCTAAAAATGTTGAGGCGTCGACCACACTTTTTTGACCATTGACGCGACCACGTTCTATTTTAAAGTGTCGCCAGTGATATAGAAATAAATCTTGCATTAAGTAGTGCATAATGCTCATCGTGATGCAATTACAGTAATGGTCGTCATATCATAAGTACAAGATCATGTTAGAAGTAATGTCCCTCTGGCTGCTGCCATATGCAATAGTGTCATCATACGGTTATGTATAGACTTCGTGTGGGATCCTGGTGTGGTCGCGAGTGTTAAGCTTGAGACTCAAGGCATCCAAACATTACTAAGCTACTGCGGTATTTTTACGGAGTTGACGTTGTAACACGATTGTGGGAAAATGTTTTTGTTGTGCAGACGTGTTGTCGCAATCCCTTGGTGCTTTGGTGCTATGCAGGGCAATAAATGAGGTGGAATGCAGCAGTCGGAAGAGTTTCTGGGGATTTGGTGATCTGTATAATATGCAGTTATAGTCCAAACCTTGCACTGTGTATATATATGTATATATGTAGATCAAAATCAAATTAAGCGAGCAAATCCCTAGTTTACAAGTTTACCATATTTTACAACAATAACATCCAGGTTTTACTTTATTATACTGCGACAATAAAAACATGAGTGTTTATATGTCTCTCTGATCGTGACTGATGGTAGACTCGTAAAGATCAAGTTAAGAAGTGGTTCGGTTTTTCATTACTGATGATGCTTTGCCGCATCATATCAAATCCACTGGTTAAAGTGGATTGGAATTTTAAAACCAAACTTTTTGCGTACATTGTAGGGATTGAGATTGGGGTTCAATAAGCGCACATACATTTGGAAGTAATAAAAATTCCATTCATATTTTTATTTGAGGTGTTAATTGGAATTTTTGTAATGAAATCACGATGTTAAAGATTACCAAGCAGGATGACCCAGACCAGTACCGGGACTTTGCTCATGGTCGTAATTAGTAATAAGATACCTCTGTAAATCACGTACTTGATAGGGTAATCTGACAATACACAATAAAATATACTAATCGCAAAATCTCAAGTACCACCACCACCATACAATCTCTGCCTCTGCCTAATTGAACAAACCTTTTCCTTCTTTTAAACATTCTTGTTTTGTGTTAGTTTGAATTGAATCGCCAGCAGATTTTTTCACCTGATTTATTCATTGCTGAAGATTTCTATCTCTTATTTTTCGAGTTTGCAAAACATACATTGTGTATATAACCGCCTTCTTCTGCGCATAGATCATCTTTTATAGATTCCGTTTCTCATAAAAATGATGTATTCCTTTGTACATTCCCGAATGTTTGAGTTTCGTTTGAAAGTTTGAAATAATCATACATGATTGATCAAATTTGATTATTGTTCAATCAAAAATCAGAAAGAAGAACGCCTTGAAATTTCGCATTCTTTAGACGGAAAAAATTCTATGAAAATTTTTCTTGTGTTAACGTTCGTACATCCGTCACTTTTTTGATAATCTCGTATGTCATCCATGAATAAGTACCGATTACATTTCAGACGATAACTACTAGTAATTTATTTTTTCTCATTATAGCTATAAACATATATTACTTTCGTCAGTCAGGCAATTTATCCATATCGTACTAATGAGCAGAAAGCAGTAGTACCAACCTGAACCTCTCAAAGGGTAATATAGAAATTAAGATGCGTCGTGGTGTAGTACGGACAGCCAAAAGGTTTTCATTTCTCATGAATACATTAAGTACGTGACGTGTTTTATGTCAAACAAAACTGTAAAATTGTAGTAATATATTTGCCTACTTGAAATGTATACGAAAAGGGTTGATTTGCATTTTCATTCAGTTTCAGATCACTTACTCATTTTACAACTTTTGTAAATGTTTTGAGTAAAGTCTTTACCAGTCAGCCGGACAACTTATATGTTTTATAAGGATAATAAAAAAATTCTGGGGAAGGTGATGAGCTAATGTGGCTAATAACGACGGGTAGATTTGAATTAGAATCCAGTTATGTTTGCATGGACAGATGGTATACAGTCTTTTCACCAAAAAATCTATCATTTAACAGGGCGATTTTAACATAAATGTACGTACTAAAAGAGATTTTTTGTATGTTGAATATGAACTTTATGATATTATGATAAAACAGCAATGTGATTATGATGATGAGATGGAAAAACTGCTCATTTTTCTAATAAATATTAAGAACAACGTGTAATAACATAATTTGTACTTGTGTGAAAAAGATCCTGTTTTTCCTCCGTTTTTCATCAACATACAATCATTTCATATGTGATACCTCCTCGAATTTGATTATAATTTTGTTTTCAGTCATTATTTTTCACAATGAAACGAGATGGATTGGAAATGATAATTTTCATTCTTTTAATCACACAAGGTGAAAACTGGCCTACCCTACAGGACGTTGCATATTATGTATATGTATGTATGCTTAATAAAGAAAAACATAAATTTTCTCTACCAAAAACTGAAAACCTTCTGTGGGACACGGACACACACATAAGCGGATATCAGTAATTTTTATTGAACGTATGCAGAATTTTTGTTGATTTTTATGGTGGTAGCATTGTATAAAAATAACTTGTTTCATAAAAAGTCTTTTAAAGCAGAATAAATGTGTACCATTTACGGATGGGAAAGGGAGGAGGGTTGTTTGTTTGTTGATGATGACGATGGAATTGCGCCTTTCCTACTTGTATTCCTCCAAGCTCCGATCTTTGTTCAATTGGAGATCTCTCCTTTCGGTGTGGCGGTATGCAGTGGCACTAGGTTCATTCCCACGATCCCACGCTTTTGTTTTGGAATGCGTATTGCTGCTGCTGCTGCTGTATATTATTTTAAAGATGATTGGGATCTCACACTTGTTCCCCGTTTTTTATGACATAATGTGTGCGTGTTATGCATTAAACTTGATTCATAATAGGTCATGATGTTGATGATCATCATCCTGGATATAAAGTTTTCACAGCTCCCCTATTTCGATCCTCACTCACCATTAGCTCCTCATTGATCACTATAAACGTCAAACATTACGTACATCGCACGACATTATTGAATTACATGTTTCACAGTTTAGAATACTGCTTGGTATCGTGAGACTGTGTCGGAATTTCAAAGTGTTACATAGAATTATGATGTAGTGGTAAACATTCCTGTTAAACTGTGGTCGCGCATTTAGACACAAAAGCGTAATTATGGATTCATTCAGATTTTGTTTTTCATGGGTTCATCTCCTGATGATCTACTTTTCAAACAAAGCCAAACACAACAATTTCAAATACCGCTATATGTCTCACAGAAAAAGCCCACCAGAGATTAGAAGCCATTTGGTTTGTGAAAATCTTGAAAAATATAATTTTATGCATTAAAGACGATTCAAACAAGTAATTGAGTACATACCTTTCTTAAGGGCTAATTTGATTAAAACTTTAAAGAAAAAAGGAATAGGAATTCTTTTGTTTATTTCGTATATATAAAATAAACAAGGCAAAAGAAGAAAAGTCGGCTTAAAATATTTCATTTTGTATGTCATCATCATCATTTGTGAAGCTTGTTGAAGTAAACTAATTGAAATATAGGTAGTCACTCATAAACATTCAAATTACAAGTCTGAAAGTAAACAATAGCAATTTTTAGAACAGTTGTTGGCCATTCTGTCTTACACCGTTGTATCATCTTATCTTTTCAACGTTTCAACTCTAAACATGCATTTCGTTTACATCAAATCATGATTTTTTTTCTCTTTCTTCATCCTTATCATTACACACATCATCTTTGCCACCACAATTTTTTTATCTTTCGCTGTCATCCATTGTTTTCCTATTACACTTTGTTACCATTTTACAACATTGCTTTTGTTGTAGCGAAAACTTTTAAGTGGAAAATAAAGCAAAGTAGTGGCTTTTGTGTTTTACTTTGTTGTTGTAAAAAATTTGGGGTTTTGATAATAGAAAATGTTGGAGGTAATCTAGGTATTCCTCTTCATCTGCCGACTGACTACTACATCATACATGATGAGATGAGATGTGGTTTAGTTTGTGAAAAGTGTGTGGCGGAGGAGAATGAATGTATATATGAAAGTTTGTCATGTTTGTATTATTAAACTGCACATGTTCTAATTTTTCAATAAAGACTTGACGTATTTCACTTAAAAGTCAAGCTGCAATGTTTTGACTTGAAACTCTTTCCCATTCTTAGTTTGGCCTATGTTTGATACGGATGATGGCGACAAATGTCGACGGCGCTGTGTTGCAGGTTGCTGTTGTTCAGGTTCCATTTTATCACAAAGTATTGTTGTATTTACCAAGGCGGAAGCTTTTAGAGACAATTGTTTATGTATGTATACCTTAGACTGTACATAGGTATATATAGGAATGTAGGTTGTCTGCATACCTAAATAAATATTATATACCTATGCTACGTGAAAAGGGTTGAAAAAGAGAAGAGAAGGTTGTTTCGGCATCCCTCTTAAAAACTTTTCACAATAGTTTACAAACATTTCCTCCTGTTCTGCAACGTAACTCTTCTTTTTTCTACATTCACCACCAACGAATTCACCGTATCATCATCAATAACGCGTCAAGTCAGCGCAAGACTGCTTCTTTTTTTCTTGTCGGATGGATTTGCTGTTTTTATATTGTTCTCATCATATTCATGAAACATTGTCAATGCACAGCCTTTGATAAGGATTCATAGACTTGATTGCAGAGATGACTTGTCGGATTTTTTTTTCGAGTCTTATAAAAACCACCGCATTGATGATAATATTTGTATAAAAATTCAACCTTTTGGATAATGCTTCTTTGGTATTCGCCATTTTTCAGGTTGTTTAGGGAAGATTTTGTACTGGTATAGTCATTTCATTAGATAAGACTGTTGGATTGACTTCGTATGAAAATGTAAACTTTTTGGGTTTGGGTTGGGTGCGTTCACTTTAAAAATTCATTATATAGAGGAAAAGGGTTACTGCCTTTTAGCCCCTACCGACTATATATCAACTTGAGAATTACTGTTTATTGGTATTTTACTGGTTTCCCAATGAATGCAATTGATTACTACTGTTTGTTCAAGGAAAAAAGGTTTCTTGATTTTTTCATTGAGCCTTTTACCTTGTACCGCTGATGATGAGACCCTATGGCTGGCCATCATTATCATATAAGTTTTCTTTTTTTCCAGGGTGCATTGTTGATTCTTGTCAAATTAAAGAATGAAGTTGACTGTGCTGTAGCATCATTCCATTGTCGCTTAAATGCTAGTATACATTGTTATAATTCATGCAGAGACATTCTGTTAATAAGGATGTGTTGCTTTGATTCTTGTCAATATAAATGAATATAAGATAAAGTGATGAATACCTTTTTTAGCCACCTAAATAACTATATATGTTTGTTATCTGTGAAGCTTATCGGAAACCTTTTTTATGCGGCTTATCACAATATACCTATTTATAGATCCATTCGGGAGACCGGATCGTCACAGTGGCACCAAATAAGCCATTGATTCTTCTCACGGGTTTCTATATCTTCTTTTCATTCATTCGCCATTCATTGATTCAAATATAAATGTTTTATATTGAACCTTCCTGTTCACATTCTTCAGCTGTGTGAAGAGAATTAAGGGAGTGCAAGTAAGAGGGGAGGTAATAAATAAACTGGACTTGTTACAAGAAGACATACTAAAAAATAAATGGACTGTAATGCTGATTTTCTTACTTCTGTTGAGAGTTACGTTAGTGCTAAGCTTGTACCGGCACATTTAAATAAATCACATAACAAGACATCTGAGGTGTTCAGTTCTTGTATTGATACCCTTTGAGACACATGGCTTTACATCTTGTTTCGAACGAGAGCTCTACTTTTTAAATTGCCATGAAAAATAGCGAAAATGTTAGCTTGAATCAATATGCGTTAATAATTGCTCTGCCGTTTTACCTCAGAGAGGAATTTAAAAATCTGAGCATGTCGAACGCAGACATGGTCACAGGCAAAGAACCTTAAGTTAGCCTATCGAAAATATTTACATCCTGCTTGAATTTAATCGATGCCTTTGTTCTAACTCTTTGTTACCGGGTACGGGTGCTACGGCTAACCTGACTTCAATTGATGAGCAGAAAATTTTCTTTAAAACGACAACATCTTATGGGTTATTTGTTATGCTGCTGCTCCTTTTTACCTTTATTTGCTGATATTCTGGTATTACCGGAATCTGAATGGGATGACTGCTGCTGATCACAACCTCACCGCCACCATGCATTGCCATGAGCGTAATAGTTATGTTCACAGCATATATCTTTAGGTTGTACCTGATATTACATGAAATGCCTGTAAGTATCAAATTAGAATTTAGATCTTGATATCTGCTGTTATTTTTTAACCTTTAACTAGTTTGGTTGCATTGCATTGCTTCATTGTTGGCATATTTGATTACATTTTAAGAACTTAGAGATTGAGATTGAAAAATTCTTTTTTCAAATGAATTGACTGATGCATTTTTATGCTAGATTAGCACTCTTCTAGACGGACCAGAGACAAGTGCACATTCCACAGTAAAAGAGTCAGTCATACATTTAGCTATATGCATATTCACGTATTTTCCAAGTGGGGGCTATTAAACGTGAAAGTAATGCTTAATTATTGCAAAACACCTCTCGTTGGCTTTATACTTGTTTGCAATGGCAGTAGACGTCGTCATTGACAAGTAATGTTGCTGTTGCATTTTTGCATGTTGCTTGACATGTAAATAAAATCTGTATTGCATTTGAATTAAAAAACGCAATCAGATAGAGATTGCATTCAGAAAAGTTATATGTATGAACTCAGCAGGTACTTGACTCCTGGCATTCAATATCATACGTTTTCTACATGTTATGTTATGACTAGTAATCTCAGTTAACTTGTCAGTCACTCACTCATTTACCATGTTTATGAGGAATTTCTTGGATGTGAGAAATACTTGAATTGCAAAGTTTCAGGTGGATTATTTTGGCAAAATCGAGTAGTACATAAATATGCACACAATATAATAAAGGGACTTCACAAGTTGCCAGACAAAAGGGCAACTTTTAGCCGCAATTTATGCACACATTGCGTCGCACATGCAAATCAAGTAAAACCCGAAGAAGTGATAATTACTGCGTATGGTCGTCATTAATTGCGACCATTTAACCCATAAATAAAGAATAAAGTCCTCTTTGGCAAATTATCATCATAATAGATTTATTGTGACTTACTAATTAGCCTTTAGAAAAATACACAAGGGACTTTCGTGCATGCATGCAAGCGTACCATTTTGTTTTTTATTTAAAAAAATGAATTTTATTCAAAATTTTGGCTTGGCCCATGCAAACGTTGGTGCTTTGGTTAATTACTTAAAATTGAGAGCAGACTTTGGCACAATTGACTAGTAGCAACACACAAGGAGAAAATTAAATTGAAAATGTCAGACAAAATATTCTGACATGGGGCAATTAACATGATTCTTTCTTACAAATATCACGTGTCGTGGTATTCCTTAAGCCAAGATTGACCGATCGACCGGCCGTGTGTAGTGTCAATCGGTGGAAATTTCATTCATTCACTTTTTCATCCTCAGCCATTCCGCCATGACTGCTTTGCTTTTGTTTGTGGCGTGATGATACCATATTTTAAGTAAGGAGCTAAGTAATGCCTAATGGGTTCTTTCACTTTACATTTGCATTCTGTATCCCAAAAACAATCTCTTCCTTGCGGCTTTTTGTAACGCTTAACGTGCGGTCCATGCATTCAATGAGGTATCGATTAGAGAGACAAATGATTGGTCTTATATGGTAAAAATCCATATACATTAGTACCGATTTGCTTTGCATGTATGTAAGCATATTCAGTTTAATGAATGAGAGAATTCTGTATTTATATGTACCTTTTATTAATAACAATGGTAATATAACACATATACAAACAGAGGCAATATTTACAATACTTTGTCATTAAAACAATCGCCATATTCCAATAAGACGCACTGTAGCATTGTGCGAGATCATCGTTTGAGCTTTCGCATCATTTGCATATTTACATAAAAATACATGATACAGATTAGCAAAATAATGTTCTGGCTTTTGTAAGCTGAAGACTGAATAAAAAACTACACAGACGGTCATACATAATTTTGGATATTTGGACTAACCTATTTACACATGGATCTAATGTCTTATTTTATATATAGACTTTTTTACTATGTTACTATTAACTGTTACAGAAAGCCTTTAAAATTGTAAGGAATCCTATTCGTCTGTCTGCCCCCGCATAATCTTTTACGCTACTTTAACATACATTTTTAATATTGGCAGGGTTCAGTAAGGCTTACACATGTGTGTGCATCATGTACTATGTATTTTTCCATCTACTAAGCCTTAAATCTTATGCATCTTTTAGAGCTATTATTCTACTCGTTGCCATTGTTGGACTTGCCTCATCATTTTATTCATTACCATTATTAGTAATGCCAATGAAAGAACCAAATTTGGAGTAAAATGCAATAATATACATAATATGAGAGATGCAATCAAAATCATTAATAAAAATATACCTACCCACCACAAAAGATACACACGTTCTGTACAAATGTTCTTCTACCGGACCGGTGCGCTTCTGCTATCTCTGGCTCAGAAAACTTGCTGGCAACTTATTTGTTGCAACTTATTAATGAAAATGATATACTGGAGTGAGTGTTGTGGTAAGATTTATGTCCATGTCTTTTTCCCTTTGTTAAGTTGTAAACATTTGTGTGATGTATTGCATTAGTAGTAGTAGCATTATGATGAGTGGAGTAGAAGTAGAAAATTATAACAAGACTGATATACTGATACTGATGATGATGGTGAAACTAGCTTAAGCTTATCCAATCTCACTCTCTTAGATTTAAGCATGCATGAAAGCATAAAGATTCAGTATTTATCCATCCGTGAGAAAAGAATGAATGAAACATTTTTTCCTCTTATGTATATTATATCAGTTCTCGGTGTCTGTGTTTGCATGTACTATGTCTGCGCGCAGGTTGGTTTGGCTAATAAGAAATTGTTGCCAAGAAAGAGTTGAGAGCTGTAACTCTTTCTCTTATTTATGTTGCATGCTTGTATATATTTAAGCTTGTGTAAAAAGAGATCCTGATTGACAAGATCAAATAACTTTTATGAGTTTGCTTTGCTCATTCCATATAGTGTGATGTGTGCTGCTCCCATCCACTCTTTTGTGTAATGCATATACACACACGGTAGTACAATATGGTAAATATAAAAGTAATACACACTTTACATTCCATCTCTTGGTTCTCTTGGGGGCATGTGTGTTACATGCGTTCTTGGCAATTTTTCCCCAGTGAGAAAACGAAATAAATGATAATGAGCAAGTAAAATACATATCTATATAATCCTTACAAATAAAGGAAGTCGTATTCGCCATGAGTCCATTTTGCCATCAAAGGAAAAAAATGGGTGCTTAAAGAATTGGATAAGGTAAAGTGAAGTACAAAAGGTATTAGTATATTCATTCTTGGACATTGCTTCTCTTCCTTCAAGACTTTTTATGGTCTTGATTCTTGTGATATCTTCAGGAAAAGTTGGAAAATTCATTTTTATCATTATTATCATCATCTTGTGCAAAGGAGAAAAAATAATGTGATATTATAATGCACTATAAAAGCAAAACTCTGCAACATGCCATGGTACATTATACCATCAAATACAACACGCTTGTGAAATTTCCTCATGTAGAAAGAAAGAAAAAAGTATCCTGTAACATCACATGGTTGGTTGAGTGATCTGATGTGGTGATGAGATGATGAGTTCAAACTCTCCCATAATAAGGTCTAATATACGCCTTGTCAGCATAACAGCAGCCGCACCAGCTGAAAGGAGTTTTGTGTTTGAATTATGTGCAAGGATTGCAACAGAACTCACTTCTGCTCACAAGTCATCACTAATGGAAAGCTTTCTTATTTTCTGTTTCGCTACAGGAATATTATGCATTGGTAAAGTGCAGATTCATCTAGTATAATCTTATGGCGTATTGCATATTACACTCATAAATAGTTGCAGGACAGATTATGTTAAACCGTGGAAAATCTGTGATGTGTTATGGCATAGTGATCACTGGCACAATATACATATGCATAACGTTATGTTCTTGTGTGTGCATATGTATATTTTACTACATACATGACAAGAGAGTTAGAAAAAAAAGATGCAAAGTAACAAGTGTTTTTACCGTCCTCCTCTTCAAAGGTGTCCACATTCACAGTAGGCAGGGCACTCGGCTGCCTTTTTAGTGTTGAAATCTTTTACACTTTTGTACATAACATTCTGTGAATCTATGCATGTGTGAGAAAAGAGATGATGGTTTTCTTAAATTGCTAAATAAAATACAGACTATTGGTGTTGAAATCTTTTACACTTTTGTACATAACATTCTGTGAATCTATGCATGTGTGAGAAAAGAGATGATGGTTTTCTTAAATTGCTAAATAAAATACAGACTTTATTTTTAAAACTTCCTTTTTTCTACTTTTTTATCATTTTCCAGCTCCTGTAGCGAAAACCTCAAGGATTTTAATGCATGTGTAGCCTGGTAAAGTTCACAGCGGCTATTTCCTTTCCGTCGCACAAGATAGGTGTATGGGTGGTAATTGGCTTTTAGGTATATTTTCAGCAAGCTACTTCGGGCTGAAATTAGGCAATCAGAGGTATTAACGCGTGTTGGCAATAATATTTGAAGGATGACTATAATTCGTGTACCTGTACCAGTTTTCTATAAAAAAGCTAATAAGCTAACTAGTCCACACGTCCCCTAAATGACCCTTTTATTTTATATAATATATGTATATAATATTGAATCTTAACTTGGAAGATACCAGTATCGCTCGATTCCACTTTAGTGTGATATTTATGACTCCCTGTCCGCGATTGTACTTTTTGCGGTGCACTTGTTCATGTTACCAGCACCCAGCCAAATCATATAGTTTTCTTGCAAAAGACCAATCATATTTTACATATCTCAACAGCAGCATAGCTGTAACTTATAAATACTACTGCGTCTTCATCGTAATTGAGATTTTTTTATGAAATAATACGCTTGGAGCAACATAGTGTCTGCCGTGACATATATATTAACTTCAATTTTTATCAAATGATGGTAATGATGATGATCATGGTGCTTCAGGCTTGGAATATGCACTCATTAGGATGCTTGCCGGCTTTCTTTCTGATGCTCATTTTCACAGTCTGGCAGCCAATCTATCAGCAGACACCACAGAAAAATATGATCATGATTAGTTTTTATCAGTCTGTTGAGCCAATAAGGCTGTGTACAATGTTGCAAAAATAAGAAATAAAAAAATCGCATTTTAGTTGCATTTTAACTGCTATTAATTCGTATGTATGTATTATATGAATAGACGAGTTCTTGATGAGTTTGATGTACTCCTTGAAGCAAGAGAAGGAGGAGAAGAGACTTTTGGATAAGCGAGATTTGGATTGGGGTGAAAATGTATACAAAACAATATTAACCTGACAACTTTTTTTGTATTTGGTGATGATGAGTTAAAGTCTTGTTACCAGTATCGCTCGATTCCACTTTAGTGTGATATTTATGACTCCCTGTCCGCGATTGTACTTTTTGCGGTGCACTTGTTCATGTTACCAGCACCCAGCCAATCATATAGTTTTAACATCTCTAAGTACAAAGCAAGTATACAACAAAATGTTTTTGCATTTGTAAGCCATTAAACCAATGCCCTTCCTTGTTCGTTACTTGTTCCGACATTTAATGCACCATGTAAAAAACTGACTCATGACAAAACCCCATGTTTTAAGCATGTATTACATAGTCAAACATTGTATTGACAAGGCTATTGACTGCCATGACTGACCACGAAGAAGAAGCCATTTTTGTCTACAAAATGTGGAAAAACATGGAGATAATGAGTTTATATGATTAGGAAAAAACTGCATAATTTGAAATGAATGGGTGGATTGATGTTTTTTAAACGGTGCATTTTATTTGAGTCGTGTCAGTCAATAAGCCACCATGATCGCACTTTGCCACCGCCGTCGTAGACAGTTTGTGTACATAGCCTGGAGCTCAGTTAATTCATTCAATGGTTATTATAACTTTTTGCTCCAATTGTTTGCTCGGTGTCCTCTTCCACACCTTATGTATGTGTTACATTATGTAACTATCATTGCTGGTAATAAACTTTAGTATACAATGTATGCAATTCATTGTATGAGTAGATTTTTGTGTCAACGGTGAAAATGACTCGTTTGTTAAATCCAGTCTCACTATATATGTCGCTATTAAAATGCTATGTGCACTTGTATCTTATGCATTTGTGTGTGAACCAGTACCAGATACTGGAATAATCAGAGTCTCATCTTCTTTTTGAATGAAATGAAAATGTCTGGCTGAAAACCCATGTTGGAGAGAAGACATGACGTATTTTTTGTGCACATATATAAATAGCATTTTATGTGAAAAGGAAACATTGTATGTTTGCTCTTGTGGAAATGAACATCGCGCATGAAATAAAAATTTGTAAATAACACCGTGTTTAATAATACATAATAAGTCTTTTATATCGTGTTTAGCGTAAAAGCTTTATTTTGAAGTTTGGAACTAACTGTGCGAAAATACGTGACTTATTAAATGGGTATATAATAAAATTTATATGTAAAGTGAATTTTTTGTGAGAATGCATTGATTCGTTTTTAAAATGTTTAAAACTTAAAATCTGTAAAGATTCTTTTGTAAGATTAGAATATTATTTAGTTAAAAGGCAAAGCAAAAAGGTGTTTTTGTATGAAAAGTAAGTGAGAGCAAAAAGGAAAAGGAAGTAAGTTCAACAAATTGTGAACAGATAAAGTAGCTCAAATATATCTCATAACGAAATTGGGAAAACTGCCAGGAACAATATTCATCAGATTATCCCAGATGAGTTTGTACTGATTTGAAGATGTAATGTACATATATTAGTCCAAAAACAAAGTCTGTTAAAGGATACGTGCAAACGTAACAGCATAGCAAGTGGCTCATAATTCAAGAGGTGGGAGATTAAAGTAAGTTTTATGAATAAAATACTGCTGCCATGTACAATAATGTATCATATTCTTGTTATCTTGTGTTGTTATAAATGACATAATGGAGATATATTAGATTACACTCTGGAGAGAGAGAGAGAGAGTCGTTTCATTCATAAAAAGTGGTAAACAATTTTTATTGGAAGCAGTAAAAAAATGAAGCTGCTTGTTGATTGAAGCGACAATCTGATATTCATATTTTAGGCAAAAATCTGGCAACCAAAGAAGGCAAATGTAGACAGTGGCAAGATAGTTTGGGTTGTTGTTCTATCAGCCAAGCCAGTACCGTGATTTTGCGAACTTTTTTTTAGATGTGTACTAAAGTACCTACAACAGTCCGTATTGTCATTCTTGCTGAGACTGACTGAATCTGAAAGAAAAACAAATTTTATTTTGAGCCTATGTTCATGCTAAGTGTTGAGATAATAGAGTCTTTTGTCTACTTTGTATGGTTCTGTCTCTCATTACAAACATTTACATATGGGACGACAAGTCCATAAGCATATAAACTAAACATGTTTTTTCATGCTTTTTAAGAAGTAAACACATATGATGATCATTTTTTGTTTCTATGCTGGAATATCATCACTCTTTGCTCAAACTTGTGAATGAACCCAAGGGAAAAAAATCTTGCACAGGAAATGTCGTCATATGTAAAGAAGACAAAGTTAAGAAAAGGCTATGTGTGTTGCAATATACACTTGTTTTTTTTCGTCTCATTCAGACATTGACCACCCCGAGTGTCCCATTCATGAACTTGGAATGACATTTAAGATGGTACCGTGCTATACATCTCGGAACACACAAATCTTATCTCAATTCCAAAGAGGTTACCGGATACAGTTGTACATTGACCAACCTCACAGCTTTGTTACTGAAATAATCCACATTTTTCTTGAGTTTGCCATGTACCACGTTAAATTTGTTCATGATTGAAGTAGAGAGAAGAGAAGAATTCTTTAGACTTTATAGACTTTCGGCATGTTTCTTACTAATTAGCTTGTTATTAATGTCTAGGATTTAAAATAAAATGCATGTGACATGGTTTTTCCAAGTAGTAATCACTATCCGCCTATATTTATTAACAACTTTGCAACTTTTCCTTTTAGTTAATAATAAGATATGGTTTGTAATAGTTCATTCATGTGACTGTGTGTGAGCCAACTGCATAATAAATAGTGATTTTCTTGAAAAAAAAACAAAATACCAGTGCATTTATCAAGTTAGACGGAGCAGTCACTAATTATCCTTATTATATATTGATGGATGTTTACTATAGCTATAGATGTACATATTATTCTTAAAGAAAAACGAAAGGCAACACACGCAATGCATTCTTATTCTCTTCAAGACGTCTTGTTAAATCAGTATCAGACAAGACACACGGTAGTAAAGAACCCTGAGATATATAATGATGATTATATGAATAGGTGCTAAAATGAACAACAACACAATTTAAAAATTGCAGTTAAAGTTTTTTCTCCCTGTATTTTGTCTAAATGCGGACTGCCCACATTGCCTTTTCTCGTGACCAGTACTGATGTAATGAACCAACCTGCTCATCAATATATTTTTGATGTAACTAAATGATTCGCACCGCGTGGGAAAGAAAGTTGTTTTGTTGGGAAATGCTGTTTGCAAAATCTTTTTTGTATTTTCATACATCTAAATCTGAATGTATGAATACATGGAAAATGTGTCCGTTTTCTCCAGACGTCTGGCTCAAAACTAATTGTTCTACTGATCTGCTCCTGTTTCTTATTGAGTGTCTAAGAAAATGAAAAGGAGAATTGTTCGTTTTAATTGTCCTGAAACTGCAACTCATCCTTTCCTATTATTACAAAAGAGAAGGGTTAATTTTAGCAAAAACAACATTCTTTTTGGCCCCTCTAGTATTTGCATGGTATATTTGTAAAATTAAGTAAGGGTGGTATACATATGGGGTATTGGGGCCAAGAGTTTTAGAAGATCAGTAGCTGAACTAGTTTTACTTCATTGGGTTCCACTAACATTAATTGCAACAACATTTTGCCCTTGCTACTGTTGTTTTAAGCCTAAGCCGGCTCCTTGTTATCATTTCGTGTGTAATACCTACGCATTCTTTCGTCAAAACAAAATGACCAACACGTCGGCAATAATATATACGAATTCAGTAGTTAGACACTGGAGACCTTGCCCTGCTATAAACCTCAAATATTATGCAAACTAGGAGACTAAACTAGAATAGTAAATTGCACAGACAAGAATCACAATCTCAGCATCATCATCGTCGTCCTATGGAATCGGCATCAAATCTAGAGGATTCAAAGGACAGATTGAAGAAAGCAGCATGAGCGAGAGATTATATAAAAAAGAGAATTGAATTGAATGAATGAAAGACCATCATCATCAACCACACCACCAGCCAGCCAGTTTTTTCATTATATTCTTTTAAGATGCATACACAGCATAATATTAAAACAAGGGACGATGAAGAGAAGAGAAAAAACCAAGAAATTTTTACTTTGAGATTGTGATGCGCTCATTCCCACACCTTTTTGATTTTAATCACTCAAAAGCTGTTGATCTTATGGTTGTGGTCTATTAAATCTTATTTTTATTGTTTTGAATTAAAACTAGCTCCTGTAGACAACTATTGGAAAAATATTTGCATGTCTTTCCTCCATATCACTAGCTCATCTCATCATTGTCAGGATGATAATCATGATCACCATCGTCGTTAAAAAAATGCTCTAAGGTGTGGATTATGTTGTGTATGTTTTAATGTGTGTATGAACTTTGTTGTGTATGTTTTGTACAATACACACGTAATATATCTCGTTCCCAGTGTTTTCTGTCATGTTCACAAAAAAACCTTGTGCTTTTTAATGCCTGGCAGTCATTGGAGTGGCATATCATCTGTATTTAGTATAATCAGGAGCTTTATAGATTTCCTTAAAGTAATACAGTTCACAAAAAAACCTTGTGCTTTTTAATGCCTGGCAGTCATTGGAGTGGCATATCATTTGTATTTAGTATAATCAGGAGCTTTATAGATTTCCTTAAAGTAATACATAAGTGGAAACAAGTTAAGAAGCCAAGCCTATTTTTCCCGTATACAAAAAATGTTACCTCATCATCATTCTCTTGAATCAATTCATTCACAGTTTTTGATGAAATGATAGATGCTTTTATGAATTCTGGATTTTTAATTCAGTGGACCTTCTGGGAATAACAATTTTGAAGAAAAATGTT